>CM060950.1:181203783-181228783 GCA_030765055.1 Mantis religiosa
TCAGTGAAATACAATACCCTCTCCGCCTTCTTTATTAGAGCATGTAACAGAATAACTGTATCCATTTGCTGGTGTGATAGATGACATACAATTACTTAACAAAGTAATATCAGGAAATGTTTTGTTTGGAAGTGACACTAATATAAACACAAAAAGAAAGGAGACCTAAACGTCAAACGTTACTTTATTATTTTTTGTGTTTATACTGTAACTTTCCGATACAATAAGCTGTATTACGGAAAAGGTCTTGACACACAATAGGAGCAGTTTATTCATATTCATATTCATTTATTGCTTTCGTAAATCATACAACTCATGATGTGTAATTGTCAAATTACTAACTACACAAAAAATAGTAACAAAAAACAAGAATTACAATTGAAATTGCGATCGCCATTGCTGACACAGAGACTAAGCACCGTCTGAGTGTACTTCGAAATATTTAACATCTGATCATCAAAAAAGAAAAAAAGGGGGAAAAAAAACAGTGAATCATTTAATATACGATTGTCCTCTTCTGAACAGTGAAAGATTAGAACTAAAATAAAACATTAGACTGAGAGGTGGACAGTGGCTGGCAGCAAACAGTGATCTTATCAAACACTACCAAAAACAATTTTTAAAATTCATAAACAAAATAGACTTTGAAAAACTGTAAAAACATAGTCAAAACTATTGTCTGTATCGTACATTGAAAACTTGTAAACTTGTAAAACTTGTAATTACTACAACTCGCCATAATAGGTTAAAGGAATGCATGTAGTGTTACGATGTAACGGAGCATGCAGTGTTAATAAAATTGAAAAAAAAAAAGACACACACATACACATGCACGCACGCACGCACGCACGCACGCACACAACTTCAGGACAGTAGTACAGGTCAAATGAGGCTCTGCTCAAGGATCTTGTTGTGGGCCTGGTTTTTGGAATATACTATACAATTCTTTGCTGAAATTGGAATTCACATAGCGAACAGAAGTAATATAATTTGATGATGATTTACTTGTCATGACAAACGGAAAAGCTATATTAGATGCTTAAAATTTTTCAAATCTGGACTTCTAAGGGCTATGGAAAATAAAATTCAATTTGGCAACTCCAAATCAAAAGTTTTGGTAGTATCAGAAAATAAAAATGATAATAATGAAGCAATCAGCATCTATCTGAAAAATAAAACTCTGGAACAAGTGGATGTAATCAAATATCTTGGTATTCACATAGTTAAGAAGTTTAGCTTTGACCACCTCATAAATCAAGTACATGGCAAAGCGTTACTTCTACATAATCTATCCAAATGTGCAAAACTTACTTGGGGACTGGGAAATATGGCGCTTGAAACCATTCATAAAGGCGCAATAGAACCTATATTAACTTATGGTGCTCCTGGGTGGGGATCTGCCCTACAAAGGCAGAACATTATAAAATTCCAGAAGATTCAAAGATTGTTCAACATAAAAATGACGAAAGCATATAAGACAATTTCTTATGATGCATCTTGTGTTATTACCAGCATCCAGCCTATTGATATAACAATGCAAAGCAAAATAAAACTGTATAATGATATACACAGTGAACGTGACTATGATGCACCCCTACCACCAAGCGTCTGGAACCATCCAGCAGAACGACGTCATATTAAAGCAGTTGAGGATGATGCAGCATATGCCTTGAAATTTATACGGATGGGAGTAAATTAGACGGAAAAGTAGGGGCTGCAGTAGTTTTGTACGAACATAATACTTTAATTCGACAACTGCAATTCAGGCTGGATGGAAGGTGTTCCAACAATCAGGTGGAACAACTGGCTATTTTGAAAGCATTAGAAGAGCTACAAAGCATAGCGGACACCCGCAATGAGGAGAGGACTATAGCCATATTTACAGATAGTAAATATTTTAGTAAATATTTTGTATTATCTGTCTTGAAAAACACCAACAAACACAATTATAATCCAGAGGAAACCTTAATATACTCGCAACTTTAGAAAGAAATCAGTGGACTATACACTTCAGTTGGGTGAAAGCACATGTAGGTATTACTGGCAATGTGCTAGCAGATATATTAGCAAAATCAGCTGCTGAAGACGTTGAACTACAGACTACTTACAACAAAGTTCCAAAATCCAATTTTAAAATTGCAATAGAGAGGGCAGGATATCTACAGTGGCAGCAGAGATAGAGCAGTACAAATAAAGGAGCCCTTACCAAATCAGTCTTCCCTTCGATAAAGGATCGTCTTAAGACACAACTGCCACTAACAGCGACATTCACTGCAATGGTATCAGGACATGGAAAAACTAAACATAGGTTTCAGCTCATAGATGATCCTCAATGCACGTGCAATGACCCACAACACACCGCAAACCACCTTATTTATGAATGCAGGGCGCAAGGTATCAGAGGGAAAAGTTCATTGAAGAAGTACATAAGAATAGAGGAAAGTGGCCAGGGTCAAATCAAATCCTTATAAATAAATATGAAAGCTTTTTGCAAATATGTTAATTCAATTAACTTGCAAAACAATTAACTAAAATGAGATTTGAAATGAACACTTGAATCCTATTATTTCAAAAATTATTGTAAAACGAGATAAGAGTATAGTTTCAATTTATAATGTATCAATGTAATGCAATGCATGTAATGTTACTGTATAATGGGGCATGCAGTTAATGTTCAACAAAATTATAAAAAAATACCTCCATACACACCAACCTATATACCTCCATACCTAACTACATGCATACATACATACGTACGTACGTACGTACATACGTAACTACTTACACATACATACATAATACATACATACGTACGTATATACGTAACTTCTTACACATACATACATAATACATACATACGTACGTATATACGTAAATACTTACACATACATACATAATACATACACACATGCATACATACATACGTACATACGTACATACGTAACTACTTACACATACATACATAATACATACGTACGTACGTACATACGTAACTACTTACACATACATACATAATACATACATACGTACGTATATACGTAACTACTTACACATACATACATACATACGTACGTACCTACGTACATACATACGTACATACATACGTACATACATACCTACATAACTACGTACATACATACATCGATACATCCATACATACATACGTACCTATGTACATACATACATACACACATGTATTATAGACCGAACATTTAAGTGAATTTCTAAATTGCAGCAAGTGCACTGAAATACGAGCCTTTGTCAGCATATGTTGCATTTTAGAAGGGGGACTTTTTGTTGTTCAAAATGCATGCATTATCTGCATTTATGTTTACTTTAATGTTTACACTGTTTTACGAAATTAAGCGTCTGAGTTTGAATTACAGGACTTTGACAAAATATTTTTGAGAGTACCTGTGTGTCCGGGTTTAATAGAAAGGTGACGGAGGGAAAGAAATGCAATGTTTGCTCCATCTATTTGTATTGCATTTTGGTCAGTTCCCTTACTCTATCAGGATGCTTTGCAAATAATAGCTTCCCTAAATTAGAGTTACAGTTGTGACCAAAGGGGCCAGATAATTACTTGGCAACAGTTTTATTGTGATTGTTTAGTGCCTTTAGTGCTATAGTATTTACATTCCCATATTTTACTGAATTGAGTGAGGAGGAAGCTTTCTTCCTACTATCCCGAAATTCGAGTTTATTTTTCTAATCAACAGTTTTCAAATATTAAGGCACAATGAACGGTTCTCTAATATGCAGGTAGGTATAGAATTGTCTTGGACATATGTAACGATTTTGCGGGCAATTTGAGTTATGTGGAAGCCTTCAGTCCTCCTCAACACTGAACAGCTGTTAGTTGTGGATTTGTCTCAGTAATCATAAAGAGTGCCTAACATGAAACCGACACACTTCCCATGTAACGACGCATGCAGCAATGAAGCACAAAAGCAAGTCTACAGGCTATCACACGTACACGCCTGCAAACATACTTATATTTGTGAAAAAGAACTCGTACAGCTTAAAACTTAGGGAGCTTTTTGTAAAGTTGGATTTTTAGAGATCCATTAAACTTCGTCCTTTCGCTTTGTTTTGACATTTGCCTTTTATTCAGACAAAAGCAGCACGGTTAGTTTGCTACTAGTGTTGGTCTTCTCGTATTTACAAATTGTTTTCATAGACATTCGTTACATAAGTTAACTCTGAGAAGCCATACAAATTTTTGGAGTGTATTCTGCTGATATGTATTCACTGATTATGGAGGAAAGGAGGAAAATTGTTTTGATTGTAACCATTTTAGAACGGAAAAATGAACTTGAATGCAAAATCGCCATATTATATAGTTTTATTCAGAAAGAAAGAATTAAGGTCTTGGAAAATTGCTGATACAGGAAGAAGCGTGGGAGATGGTATGCTGGAGATATAAATAGCGCGAACGGCAGTGGCCAACACCCACTTTCATTTCACAGTTGCGCTTTGAATCACATTATATGTTTTATAAAATGTGAGGATTTTCTGATGCGCCTTGTTCCGAAAAGCATCTATTTGTTTCATGAAACTCTGGACAATACCAAATTTCAAACAGCGATTTTTAACGAGACACCTAACTCTTCATAACCTTAATTACACCAATGTTTATTGTTATTAATGCTATCATTATTATTATTCTATTTCTTTTACTATTACTTTGTCAACATCATTAATAATAATGCATTTTTTATTGAGTTTTATTTTTATTTCGAGTGTGGTCATACTCTTTACTAGAAACATTGCAAAGTGGAATGTTAGGACCAGCGTTGTAGGTAATTTTACCTCTTTATACTCGGTTTGAAAACGATATTTAATTATGAGTTTTAGGAAGCGTGCATGTTGTTTTTTTTCCTGTGTAAGTTCTCCATACCTTGTATCAGAAAGTATTTCGGGCTTAATGGCTTAATAACCAGGTGGAAATGTTTCTTACTTGTTTGTAGATAATCGCCAAGAAAATGTACATTATGAGACTAAACTCCACCAGTTTAGCAGTCTGACATAGCAGCTGCAGGCGAAACAGGTGAAAGAAGAATCGCTTCCAGTCGAACGCTGTCGGAACATCTGTTTTCTTAAACTGACTCCGATTGTGACGGCCTAAGTTTAATTCGTTTCCAAAGTATTTCTGTTAAACGGATACATGGACGTCTAGGCTCAATTAATTAGGCCCTGACTTATTGATCCCAAGGTCGTAGGTTGAAATCTATCCCAGACCGATTGTTTAAACGTCAGAGCCCCATGACAATAGACACATTTGCGTCTAAAAAACTACGAGACAAAAGTTCTGGCACAACGACGGTATGACGTTATCATCGTGACAATAGGGAACGTCGACAACAAGTAAAGTATTTGTCTATTTTACGAATGTTTACAATCTATTTTAAAAATATCCAAAATATGTCACCATTTGTGTAGTGGATATCTTGCCTACAATTTCATACGCATTATGTTTGAGAAAGCTTAGTAGTATATGCTTAAAGCGATTGCACTTGCTTTCCAGTACATAGTCTATGATGGTACTTTTTGATCTCATGTTATATCTATGATTTCAATAATACACGTACTTATCGTCGGTATAAATTCATTAACAAGAAGTACATAAAGGGTGGTGTATATGCAAAGGACTAAGTTTAGTATGTTGCGCTGGACGGTAGTGTTCAGTTTTTCCAGAGGTGAGATTTGGCCAAGTTGGGAATCAAAATCTGATAGATTGTCGCATTAAGTGAAGGTGTAACCGATTTTCTCAAGAACCTTGCCCTATCCGACAGCACCATCTTATTTTGCACTAAATTACAAAATAGGTTCGATGTACTGTAACTGCAATACTGTACGTTCCGAGTTGTCCATAGTCTAGCGGTAACATGTACCCGTGGTTTCTCAGGTGGCGGGTTCAAACCCGAAGGTAGAATGGTTTTGTTTGGATGTAAAATAAAGACCGTGGTCCCATGTAGTAGATTTATGACCTGCAAAAGAACCTCAAGCACGCCCAATGTAGAATGTGCTGATGAGAACTACAGAAGTTAAAAAAAGTATCCATAAATAACAACTCAGTTCAATTACACAGTAATCCGTTGCACAGAACTTTCCATCTGAGAAGGATGTTTTGAATCTTAGCACCATCAGAGTCATATGAGTTGAGCACCGATTGTTTCCGTCATATGTGTTATACATCCCTCAGGAAACGTACGCAACAATGAGCTACAGATTACTGACTGCAAGTGTATGAAGATAAATTACTGCGTATAGTTAGTGTAATTTAATGCGTATTAATTAATATAACCAGAAAAATCGAGTTCTATGAATGATAAACTTAAATTAACAATAAAGACATGCAGAAAGTGATGAATCTCACATTTACAAACTAGTAACCGATTAGGATCATGATTGCTACGGAGGGGATTGGGCACCTAAACCTGTAATTTATTGTACCTAAGCCACTAGTGGAGTTTCCCCGGAGGAAGAATTAAGCGAGAGGAGACAGAGAGAGGCCGACCCAAGCAGTCACGACGGCGCCGAGACACCCGCCGACACTTCTAACTTAGAGACCCCCAGATGGGAGATGAAGTCAAATGATAGTGGAGATAAAATGGGGAGACAGGAAATTCGGAGGATGTAAATAACCCACCCAGCATTCGCCTGGTGACATGGAAAACCCCCGACAAAACCATGGATCAGGTAGGTCGGCCATGGGAGTTGTACCCGAGTCTCCCGAGTGCAGGTCACAGATGAAATTGTCTCATTTGCTCTGCGACACGGTTAGCTCCATGTGCAAGTCAATTAATGTGCGTGTCGGAAGGGTAAAACACTTTAAGTAACTGCACTGCAACAATCACGTACACCGCTGCGTCAGTGTATATTAGTAGTATTTTACTCTCATCAAGACTTTCAGTACAATTCGTTGAGACCATTAACGAATTTCTCTATCGTATGAGAGTTGGCTCTGACCAGTTGTCTGCAACAGATCAAATATTCTACTGTAGAAGTATCAGAATTCAACCTAACAATTAAATGTGCTGTGTAGCGCCCCATACTGTCCATAGTTTCATGTACTGATACCCAGATATGTGATTTGCTATGTCCGAGCGAATTCTGCTCAAAACCTCTACATATGTACCGTCAAAATAATTGCTCCTTATAGTGGATTCTGAGGGAGTGTTTCTGTGGCAGTATTTTTCTAGAAAGCCTTTGAAATGTGGATTTTCCAGTGCATTAAGAACATTTGCTGCGACGATTGCTCGGCATAGATCGGCATGAAATTAAGTTTTGCATGCAGATTGGTTTACTGTCTGGGTTAGAAGAGACAGTTTCAGTTTTCTTTTCCGTTCAGTGTTAATCTGGTGTGCAGCTCCTTGTACATGTTGAGTTAAGTGTGATTTTATGTCGCTGAATATCTAAATACACAGAAAAAAGTGTGGTAGGTAAATAAATCTGTATCGTTTACTAGCTGTAATTTTTTATATAATTGAAGATTTTGAATTTCTAGCAACAGTTCAGTTATATGAAGTCAAAATTTAATTTTCAGAAACTGTGTCTTCAGCAAGACTGCGCCAGAGCATATCAAGCTGAGATTTAAAGGAGGAATTTTGTTCCAATAAATTACGCAAGAAGATGGCAATTTATTTAACAAATGGTCACTCAGAATAAAGTTAGAATGAAAAATATATATAATATGTACATTTAATTTGCTCACTTGTTCGCTACACGCTTGACCGAATGTTATTTGTCCATCCGTGGTGAAATATGGAAATTCTTGAAGCCACTGACTTAACAGCGAAGCCTTTGAAGTTTTAATTTTCGACATTGCACTGTCACCAAACGTACACTTTAAACACTTAAGACAGAATGTAAAAACTTGAAGGGAGAGGGAAGATGTGACTGAAGATGCACCAAGTAGGAGGGTAGGAAGGTGCGCTTTCTATTTTTCCGGTAACGGGGTGAAGGACACTCAGTTATTGTGCACTGCAGCCACCGCTCCCATTTAACGGCCACCCTCAGACTGACCATGAAAGTTACATGTATGGTATAGTTAAAAATTAATACACACTGCAAAATACGTTTTGTAATTCAAAAGTTTTGAAGAAGAATGGATAGGTTTTCGAAAAAAAGAATGGATGTTTTAACCTATTATAAATTAACATGCATAATAGGTAAAATTTGGCTTTTTTGTCAAAATATACATTTTAGGTGCTAATAAAACTGTAATTTTAGGTATGATAGCGTTTGAAACTTGTATTTACAAGTTTTTATGAAGTTATCGTTTAAGGATTAAAAATTTTACCTAAAATCGAAAGTCTAGTTATGACGTATTGTTTATCATTGTACTTCTAAATAAGAACACTATTTACACCATATATAGCTCTGCCTGGCAAAATTACTGACTTCATATCTCGTTACCGGTGTGGTACATCTGGGAGCAAGGTGTAACTTAAAATACCTCTTCGTTACCACAGCACGTGTATAATTAGTCTTTACTCTTCCATGTAAAAAACATCTTAATGCTCATTCTAAGAGGCTTATTCCATGGACTCGCATTCACTTTCTTGTGTAAAAGAGCGAACGAAGAGGCAGTGTTACTTCCCCAAAGGATGAAAATAGTTTGCCTTGTGCCAGTTGAGAAGAGACATGCCTCCCAGGATGCACAAATCGCCCAATTGTAAAACCGGTTCACTCGAAATTTTAAGCAAAATGTACCTTGCCTCCGCTATGTCATTTGCCGAAGCACCTATTGCCGTAAACTTTGTTGACATATTGCGCCCATTTGTTTTGGTTGCTTGCTCTCAAGTGGAACTTACTAAAAAACGTTACCTATTTATGAAAACTACTGGAGTTACAATTGCCCTTTCCTTAAGATGGAGACGTAATCTTCGATCGACTTCCTCCTTCTTTCAAATGGACCACCTCGGTTGCATCTGCTTCTCTTTTCTCTCTTCTTAATGCCTTGTTTAATACTCTATAACAGTGACCGTCTTGATATTAACATTCCCTTCCTCCTGAAGTTCTTATCACTAATTTCTGCACCATGCCTCGTCTTAATTCCGCATTTGATACGTTGCTAGATTCTATTCTTCCTTTCCTTTTTATCTTCTTTAACCTAATTGTCTATTCTCCTTATGTGCTCACTGCATTGAATATCTTCCTGAGTTTCTAATTAGTGTCTCTTTTCTCCTCTGTGCAGTCAATAGAATCGAGGGTGCGGGTTGACTCTTCTCATGGATAACCAGTCCATTACATTTTGTGCTCTAACTATTGCTTCCCTCTCAGGTTTTTATCGGCAAGATCTAAAATGATGTATAGGGCTTACCCTTAAATTGTGTTCCTTCTGCTTCCTTCGGCACCTGTGTCAAAGGAGCACGTATCTGGCTTACTTTTTGGCCACGGGATTGACTAATTTCTCGGAGGAAATTTGTTCGGCAGTTTTAATTTGTCATTCTCCGTATACTAATATCCGAGACTACCTGGATCTCAAATTTTGGATTATTCTGTAAGCTTCCTCACTGGGCGAGTCCTCCGTCAATATACGAGACTGCTGAAGTTCTCTCCTATGATCTTATCCTGTATATGCAATTAATCTCCTCCGTCTGTCTACTTAACAATGAAAGGGAGAAAGAAGGATGTGAGGGAATGACAAGTGGAGAGAAAGGAGAATTATTCGATAGCGATATATTTTATTGAAGTGGGAGCAGCCTGAATTTTCCTTACGAAGTTCCCGGTCGTGGAGACCATTAATATAATCATCTTACCGCTTTTTCACAGCTCTCTACACCTGCAAGTGCTTAATTCTTACAACTCTGGCTGCTAATCGAAGCACCTGTTTTCCTTTAATAGCCTAGTTTCAGTTGTTTATTTAAGTCATTACTTTACTTATGTGTGCAGAATTGCCAAAGTCTTGAAAGACAGTAAAGGTCAAAATTTCACTTCAGAAGAAGTCCTCTACAACTAAAACGGATTTCGAAAGATCAGTGAAAGTATACGTTTGAGTAACACACTAGGACTCCTTAAGCAATTTTGCGTATAGCTGAAGCTGTGCACGAGTGCTGAAGCTGACGCTAATAGAGTGTCATGACTGAGAGCGCGCAGGTTCGAGTGCCAGTCTTCACCTCTAAGACCATATTATCTGTCATCCTAGTCGTTCTGTTTCGCGCCTTCTCTTTAGTACTGCCGAGAACGAAGATGATGCCGAGGGCTTTCAAGTAGTGGAAATTAGGCGTAAAAGGCCTTCTGATTTCAAACCGGAGGATAGTTCCTTACCACTCCTGCAGAACTAGAAAATGCCAAGAGCCATCAGACCGAAAACTGTGACAAAATATCTCCTGGCAGGTTTCCAAACCACATCTGAGTTATGTAGGAACCTAGGGAAAGCTCCAGGGTGAATTTCGGCTCAGGTGGTAATCAGAACCTCCATTTCTGAAAAATACAACACTGCCAGGAAGGTGCAGCCAAAGTCAGTGCGCCAAGTCGAAAGGGAATTCTACTCCAATACAGACACAGAGGATATCCACGTTGGCCTGACGGAAGAAAATAGTATTGAATCGAGGACCGTAGTCTAACTGATCAAGACCGCAAGTCCTGTGGGCCAGGCACCCACTATTCATAGCAAAACATCGGGGACCCAACCTGCTACACCTCTACTACACGGAAATCAGAATTAAGGTTGGAAATGGCAGAGAGGGGCTAGTCCATTGCTATAAATACTTGGGCTTCCTCAACACTAGCAATACCTGCAATTGGCATTTTGCCTGATTACTTGGTGTAGGAATGCGCCAGGTAAGGTCTGCCTTAAGCTAGAGAGGTGAGAAAATGCACCACCTACCACAAAGACCTCATTAGTATCTATGGCACTATCAAGTTGAACTGTGAATGCTGCAGACAAAGCAAGGGATGAGCTCCAAATATAGCTCAGGGATTTTTCGTCAGTAATTAGCTTTCGGTTTCCCTAGGTCCTTTCAAACGACGAAAATACGCTACGTGAAGCCAAGGTAACGCTAACACGCACAGCAAACCAGGCAAATGGTACCGAATCACACTGGCCGGCAATTGCGGCCTCAACCTCCCAGTAACAAGCGGACAAGCCCATGGGGAGTAAATACGGCAGAGCTGCCGCTCAACTGCTCCCCACCGTTAGTACCAGCTATTCTGAATGACCCAACCAATCAGAGAGCAGCAGTTTTCATACACACACACATACACACAGATATCCAATGTGTTGTCCATATACTGCGCCGCTAGCGAGGGAGACCTACCGACTTTGAGGCAGCTTTCTACTGCCAGCAGGTAGCAGCATCAGTGCGGAGCAGTGTGTATTGACCCTCTTCTAGGTTCCCACTCGGCAACCAGTGTGCGCTCCGTTACCCCTTTCCCTAACAGCAAGACAAAGTAGTGGGCTCCGTGCCCTTCAAGCTCTGTCGCCCGGCCTCGAGGGTGCCTGCCGTAGGAGCGAGCAGCACAGTGGCAAGACCCTGGTCCTCGGATAGCTCAGTCACTCGGCTGCCAGTGTGCGCGAGGAGTATAAAGAACGCGTCGACATCCAATTCCCTACTCCTCTTCAACTGTGTTATTTCCTGACGAAGCCACAGATAGACCACGAAACAGGTCCACAAGACCAGAGGCAAGGGTTGGAATCTCTGGTCCAAAACCCAGAGTTAATATGACTCGTTCAGAAAGCTCCCAAAGGGAGGTCCGGTCCTCTGCGGACAACTGGAAGGCGACCACGAAACCTAAAATAACTGCAAAGGATGGGCAACAGCCATCCACCAGTACCCAGAACCATTCTGAAGTGGCACCTGCCAAAAGAAGGGTAAGCGCTTGAAAGGGGAAGAACGCAGCCCCTGGGGAAGTCCTTGCCGCGGTAGCAGAGGCACCAGCTCCCGTAAGCACCACCTCATTATCCCTCTGCCTTTGACATAGGACGAAGCCGATCAGGGAACACAACTTCTATCCAAAAAGGGAAAAAAGCTGCCGACAATCATAGCGGACAGCTTCAAGAAGCACGTGGTCGTCATACGAGAGCTACGGCCTAGCTAAAAGTGAGTTCGAGGCTAAAAGAAAGTCCCGAAAGGTCCACATCAGTATCTATATTCCCGAGGTAGCTAAACAAGTGTAGCGGGACACGGAGATCCTCATATTTTCGCACTCGCGGCTGGGGACTAGACTAAGGTGGTTTTAATGAATACCATTCAGAACGTCAACCTGCGGGAAAAGAAGCTCTGGCGGATAATAAAGTCCCTCAGAAGGGACAAAACTCCATACCAGCATCCACTGCATACACTCGCGGAAGACTCGCATTCGAACCCCAAGGGAAAGCCATTGCGTTCGCGGACTACCTGGAAAGTAAATTCGAGCCTAAGGAGGACCCCAAGGCGAAGACTTCACTTATCTCGTGGAATCGGTAGTGGAAGACCCTACGAGGGATCACATCTCCTACGAGGAATACATCTCCCAAGTGTCACCCCAAAAGTGGTAGCCACGGAAATCCGAAAGTTAAAACATAACAAATCCCCTGTATATGATGGAGTCAGGGCACGCTTTCCCCAACACCTTCCTAAGAGGGTCGTCATCCATTTGACGCATTTTTTCAATGCATGACTCCACCTCCGCCACTTCCCTGCTAGCTGTAAAAGGGCGAGAGTGATGTGCATCTTGAAGCCTGGCAAGGAGCCGATCTTCTCTTCAAAGTACTACCGGTCCATAAGGATGCTCCCAGCCGTCTCAAAACTATTCGAGCGATTGTTCCTGATATGTCCAACCCCTCTTTTCTATCAAAGGCAACTACTATCGGATCACCAGTTTGGTTTTTGTCATGGACACCTTGCAGTTACTGTGGCTAGCCGAGAAGATGGCCCTAGGCTTCCAGGAAAACCATCGCGGTGCTGCTAGACGTTGAAAAAGCCTTCGCTACCTCCTAGCACGAAGGCGTGGTATACAAACTGAACAGGCCAAAATATTCTCCCTATCTCGCTCTGATAAGCAGTTTCCCTTGAGACCGCACATTCGAGGTGAGAGGGGTAGGATAGCTGTTATCAGTCAGATGCATAGCCGGAGGAGTCCCACAAGGCTGTGTACTTTCGCCGATACTCTTCGCAGCCTACGTGTTTGTCTTCCTCACGGAACCCCGGACTGTTACTAGCCAGTATGTTGACGGCGTCCTCATAATGGCACTAACAAAAATTTCCGCTATTGCTTCCTTCCACAGCCACGCCACTTCTGAGTGAGTGAGAGATGGAGAGTGGCCATCATCACCGGAAAGTGCTCCGCTCTACTCCTGTTCAAGGTCCGTGCCAGGCGATCGCAGTGGTGACAGGCTGCAGCGTTGGCTAACCATGGTTCCCCTCCGTCAAATTTCTTGGCCTAACCTGCGCTCCTTACGTCCGTTCCAAAGTCAATCAAGGGCATACATGCGTGACCTCGGGGAGTATTACATTGGCCCCGGGGAACGCTGAAAACATCACAGTCACCTCCATAAATCATAATGTAAAAGGTCAACACGTTTCCTCTTCCTCTTCCAGTACTCAACACCTTGCCATCAGCACCCTGTCTATAGAGTTTCCTGCAGCTGAGGACAAGTATACATCGGCGTTATTATGCGCAACTTGGTGAGAAGAATAAGGGGCATGAAAGGCAGTACATTAAGGCCGTATATAAAATGTGGTATTCTGCACAGAAAACTGATTGGAACTCGGACCGGCTATGAAGTGTGCAATGCCGTCCTTGGCGAAAGGATGAGGCTTGCATATTGTTTCGTCAAATTCGTTAATTTACTACCAAATATTGCTCAATTACATGACTAATTGTGAAAATTGCAACAAAAAGAAGGAAACGCATGCATTCAATGAATGTAATCCCACAGATTAGATATATGACAAGGATCAAATGATTAACTTTTCAAATCTATACATGTCTTTTGAGCCCTAATATTCATCATTTCATGTAGTCTCCATGCGCTGCAATTAGATCTAATATATGCCATGGCATTATATTAAAAGGTTTCTGAATACGTTGTGCTTCCATGCATTTTGTTTTCGAGCCGACAACTCCATTACCGTAGTTATTGGAGGACCATGACTAACCATATTCTAGATACGCCCTATGGGCAACATGTCAGGCGAAAATGCAGGCAAGGGAAGCAATGGTACCCGATGCTCTTCCAAGAAGGCTTGTACATTTCTCGCAATATGTAGCCGGGCATTGTTCTGATGAAGTATGGCCTGGGGAGATACCTGAAACAGGCAGAGTACCTCAGCCTCTACAACCAACGTCAGCTATTTGCTGCTGTTCAAAGTACCCTAAGTTCCTAGGAGGCGAGATCGGTTTCTGTAGCCAATGGCGCCCCAAACCATCACACCTGGTATTTGTCCGCTATGCCACTCAACCATGTAGCTCTCCGGGTGGCGCTCGGAACTGCCGGACACGGATGCGGCCATCAATGTAGGACACCTTAAAGCGGGACTCACTCAAAAAGACTACATTTTTCCACTCAGTACCCCAGTGACGGTGTTCACGTGCCCATTGCTGTCGGAGGAGCTTGTGGCTTCTGGACAATGGAAGCCGACGTAACGGCATGCGTGGAACCATACAACCAGCAGCAGACGACGAACCGATGAGGTGGACAAATTCACACCTTTTGCAGTGCTCCAGTGACGAGGAAATACTGTAGATGGAGCTCTACGGTCCATCATGGCCATGCGGACAAGATAACGGTCATCTCATCATGTGGTCAGTTTTCGCAGTCCAGTTCCCGCGCTTCGATGCGAACGACCTTCGTCTATCCACCGCTTCCAAACATGCATCACTGTCATAGCAGCATGCCCTATACGAGCCGAATGTCAACGTATGTCAAACCCGCTTCCCGGAAACCGATCATCCTGCTCCGTTCGAACGTTGTTCACATGCCGATATAGCTCCCTCTGACGTTGATGAGGCATAGAGATGAGTCACTTTATTACTTCCACCTTGTTTGAGAAATCTGCACTAACTACCCTGGGCACAACATTAACCTTGTCGGACTCACACGCGAGGGCTCTGCTTCGCCTACCTGTCTCCCATCTCTCTGCAAGGCTAAAGATTTGTTCCTCGCATACTCTTCTACGCTTACACTACGCATGGAGTTAATCGGATTATTCCATCTTGGTGGCCAATTATCAAAATCGTAGTGTATGTAGAATCACGCTTCTCAGGCAGGATACGGAACAAATATTGGGCAAATATGAAAAACCAAATAAAATAAATATAATGCGTTTCAGTAACACATACGCAAAATATTTTGAGTACATATTCTAAATTTATGTATGTACGTATGTATATATGTATGCATGCATGTATGCATATATGTATGTATGATGTACGTATGTAACTAAGTACGCTTGTGTTTATATATCTATGTACGTACTTACGTACATCTTTTCGTGCGTGTATGCACATATATTTGTATGTACCTATGTATGTGTGTATGTACGGTTGTAGGTAGGTACTACGTTCGTGTATGTATGTATCTATGTGTGTATATGCCCGCCTCGGTAGCGTAGATGGTAGAATGTCTGCCTCACGTTTAAGAGGTTCCGAGTTCGAATATCGGTCAGGGTGAGGTTTTTTTCCGGCGTTTTCCCTTATCCTAAAGACGAATGTCGGGTAACTCTAAGCTCCATGGACCCTGGGCCCATTTGAGCATCATTTCACCCATTTTATTCATCGCGCGACATGACTTAAAAGGTTAAAGGATGTAAGTTACAACAACAACTATGTGTGTATGTATGTATGTACGTACTTATTTACGTGCGTACGCATGTATGTTTGTGTAGGTATGTATACATGAATGTATGTACGTATGTATCTACGTGTGTCTGTAAGTGCTTACGCACGTGCGTTCGTGTAGGACTGTATATATAAATGCAGTACGTATGTATGTATGTATCTACGTACGCACGTTCTTGGTTGTATGTATGTATGTACGCATGAACGTATATATGTGTGATGTGTCTATATATGTATGTATGCATATATGTATATAGGTTATATACTTGTACGTACATATGTTCGTGTATGTAAGATTTTGCTCTATGTATGTACGTATTTACTGCCGTTATGTTTGTATGAATGTATGTATATATGTGTATGTATGTAACTAGGTACGTACCTTAGGTACCATACGGGTATTCATTTATTTAGGCGTTTATGTGCGTTCATGTATGTATATGTCCGTGTACGTACTTAGATACGTGTATATATGGTATATGTAAGTATGCATGCATGTACGTGTGTGTATTAGTGTAATATGTGCGTATGTGTGCATTTGTATATGCATATCTGTATGTGTAAATGCATGTGTCTATATATAGTTACATGTATGCACGTATTTAAGAAAGTACCTACTTATGTTGGTGTATGTATCGTACGCAAGTTCGTGTATATATTGTCACCCGACTGTCGAAGTCACGACAAAACCAGCTGGCAGGAAAGAAAGAGACAGAATGCGTCGAGGCCACGCCCACTCGTGTGACGGATTGGCACTTGCTGCAGGAGTGGAGAGAGAGTCAGAGAAAGTCGAAACAGCTCCGTTACCATCGTGGAAGACCGTGATACTTCATGAGAGTCGGGAAACCTCGAGAACCAGTGATTGGTGTATATAAGCGGGTACACCGGTCAAGGCGAGGCAGCCGAGTGAGTGCGTGCAGTGTGGACCTGTGGCAGACGGACCGCGTACGTGGGTGTTGCGTAATTCTGCTGTTGTACAAAGTGTACTTAAACGAAAATAAAGAACGTTTTGAATTTCTGCAGCTCGAGCTTTTAATTCTGCGAACCCAGAAAGTCATATTTGCTATCACAAGTGGAACATAACGACCATGGAGCCCGCCTCGATAGCGTAGATGGTAGCATGTCAGCCTCACGTTCAAGAGGTCCTGAGTTCGAATCTCAGTCAGGGTGAGTTACCTGGATAAGGTTTTTCCCGGGGTTTTCCCTTATCCTGAAAGCCGAATGTCAGGTAACTCTAAGCTCCAGCGACCCCGGACTCATTTGAGCATCATTTCACCAATGTCATTCACCGTCCGATATGACTTAACATTGGAGGACGTAAATTGAAAAAAAAAAAACCGACAATGGACGCTGCATTGGAAAAGATTTTCCAGATATGGAAGAAATGAAGACGGCTAACGACATCACCGAGAAGAAATGAAGGCCGAATTAACAACGAAGACGGAAGCTGCAATCAATAACCTAACCGCGAAGATGACCGAATTCACCACGGAAATGAAAAGGGCGAACAAGGCCGTCGCCGCAAAGTTTGAAGAGCAGTTGACGGGCGTGAGATAAGACGTCGCGCAGCAGGGCAAGCGGATGAGTCAGGTGGACGAGCGCCTTAACGATTTAGAGGGAAAGGCTGACAGTAACACCAAATCTCTGAACGCTATGATGGAAGACATTGAAGACCTGGCGAGCAGCGTTAACAACCTAGAGAGAAAGGCCAACACCATCTGTAAGTCCCTGACCGCCATGGTGGAGGACGTCGTCGGCAGGAGGGTGAAGGAGTTAAGGGCCGACACGCCGTGGCGCGACACAACATCTGCGCGCGTCAAACCTCCTAAATACGAAAGCGCAAGAAATTTCGAAATCTTCCGCCGCCAATTTGACACAGTGCCCAAGTGCAATAAGTGGTCACCGGAAGAAGAAGCCGCACAGCTATTAGCCAGACCCCAGGGACGATACGCAAAAGTTCTTAACGTGGTCCAGACAACGGTGGCACCCAAGGACATCTGGGAAGCTTAGCCGCAGCCTACCGCAGCCAATAGAAGTCAAGGGCGCAGCGGCCATGGGAGATGCTGCAGAAGTTCGTCCTGGCAAGTGAGAAGCTGGCTAACAAAGCTTTGGTCGACTTCTTACCAGAGTTCGTATCCCGGGAAGCCGCTTACACCTTAGTTGACGGGGTACGGGACATTGAGATTTGTCAGCGCCAAATGCTCGACGATGACAAAACACTCCACAAGGTGGTAACTGCAGCATTGAGGATGGAGGTGGCCAAGGTGGCGTCTAACCCGGTGTCGAGAACCAGGAGTATGCGCTACACGGGAGACCGAAGGCCAGCTGAGGTTTGCCGGCAAAGGCCAATTGGCGTGTGTTGGGAGTGTGGACAGCCGGGACACCTGGAGAAAGACTGCCCACACCAGTAAGGAAAACGAGTAAGGGCCGTTGTGACGAGGGGCACGTCGGCGCCATTACCACTATCCCCTCGAATGACACTGCGCGCCGTCAGCCGGCGTATGGATTACAGCCCCATCGTGGATGTTTGGGTGAAAGGGAAGCTGTGCCGTGTGCTTGTGCACACCGGGGCAGTTATGACCGTCATCAGACTTGACGTGGCCAAGGGTTTGTCGTCAAGAAAACCGAGCCGACCATATCAGCTAGTGACGGCATCCGGGGACACCTTGCCTGTGGAGAAGGAAGCTCTGCTGAAGTTGACCTTGGGACGGAGTGCCATGCATCAGAGGGTGTTCGTTGCGAAGGTGGCTGATGAGGTGATATTGCGGCTGGCAGCCCTCAGGAGCCAGGAGAAGACGGTTGACGTCGGTAGGAAAGTGCCACGGCTCAATGAAGAAGAGGTGATGCTCCGGCAACCTGAAGAGTGCCTGAGAATTTGCAGGATCATCCTGAGGGAAGACGTGGTTGTCCCCACGAGAAGCGATGTGGTGGAGACGGCGTGACTGGAAGGCCAGCGAGCCAAGCACATGATGCTGGACCAGAAGACACCTGTGCACGGGCTATATGTAGGCAGGATATTGTTGCCGTGCCGAGAGGAGGTGCCAGTAACGCTGCTGAACCTGGCAGCCACCGATCACGACTTCCAGGCCAGGACAGACCTGGGGACGTGTGAGGCCGTGGTCAGCGTAACGCTAATCGACAGGACACAGGAGTCGGCGCCGACGCTACACCTCAGGCCCCGGCTGGGAGGCCTACTGGAGACGGTGGCCGACCACCTGCCGCAGAACAGCTCGAGAAGTTCCGGCAACTGCGGAGACGATACCAGCACGTCTTCAGTCAAGGCAACAGCGACTATGGCCTCCCGGACCGAGTGCTCCACCACATCGACACTGGAGACACCCGGCCTATTCGACCATCACCTAGACGCGTTCCGCTGGCGATAAAAGCGGCGGTATGGGACATTCTGGAGGACATGCGATCCAGGGGAGTAATCTAAGTGTCTGACAGCCCTTGGCGTTCCCCTGTGCTCTTGGTGACGAAGAACAACGGAGAGTTATGCTTCTGTAAGTACTACAGGAAGCTAAACGCTGTCACCAGGAAGGACTGCTTCCTTACCCCGGACTGACAACACTCTGGACACGCTTGCTGGTGCATAGTGGTTCGCGACCCTGGACCTGAAGTCGGGTTGCTGGCAGGTAGCTCTGCACCCGAGAGACAAAGAGAAGACCGCATTCTTGAAAGGCCAAGGGCTCTGACGTTTCACAATTATGCCCTTTGGCCTCTGCAACGTACCAGTAACCTTGCAACGCCTCATGGAGTCGGTGACGAGAGGATTGATTATGACGCCTGCTATACCTGGACGATATCATCATCGTCGGCAAGGCCTTCGAAGACCATCTCGACAACCTCGGAAAGGTTCTACAGAGACTGCAGGAGACCAACTTGCAGCTGAACGTGAAGTGCCACCTCTTCAGTAAGGAAGTCATCTACTTGGGCCACATGGTCTCACCAACCGGAGTGGCCACAGAGCCGGAAAGGACACAGACCGTGAGAGATTGGTCCCGGCCGAAGGATAAGAGAGAATTGCGCAGTTTTCTAGGGCTCTGCTGTTACTACCATCGTTACATAAAGTGGTTCTCTAACATCGCCAAACACCTCACCATCCTGACAGAAGAAAGCCGGCCGTATATATGGATCGAGAACGCCAAGTAGCTTTCCAGCAACTGAAGAAGACACTTTTAAGTATTCCTATTTTGGAACTCCCATAACCAGGTGGCGCCTTCATTGTGGACACTGACGCCAGCGACCACCGCATTGGAGGCGTCCTACCTCATGTCCAAGGCAGCCACGAGAGAATGATAGCCTGCTACAGCAAGACGCTATCTTAGGCAGAGAAGAACTACTGCGTCACCTGGCGATACTTACTGGCAGTGGTAAAGACCTTGGATCACTTCAACAAATACTTTACGGTCAGCCACTCCACTTGAGGACTGACCACTCTGCCCCAGCCTGGCTACTTAGCTTTAGGAACCTGGAAGGCCAGACAGTCTGTTGGGCCCAGAGGCTGCAGGAGTACGGCTTCGCCTCTAAACAGCTTAGAGGGAAGAGCCACGGCAAAGCAGACGCCATATACTGCCCAGAAGACTGCGGTCAGTGCTTAAGAGTGGAAGAGAAGGAGCGTTCCGTAGCTGTCAGAGTGGTCAAGGCAGTCCCTGTGAACGGATGGTATAGCACAGGCCGTAGGAGTGAGCATCTGTTGGACAACGACTTGGGACCACTCTTGAGCGAAGTGGAGCCAGGGATGAGACCAACCTGGGAGGACATCGCACCAAGCAGCGCCACATACAATTCGCACTGGGACCAATGTGATTCGCTGAAGATCAGTATGCCATCCCAAACCAGGCGGGGAAGGCGAGCACTGACTGCCTCGTGGACAGGGCAACAATTTTAAGTTTAACCTGATGAAGAAGACACTGAAAAGACTTGGGGTGGACAAGACCCGCACAACACCCCTACATCCGCAGGCGGACAGCATGGTGGAGAGGTACATCAGGACCTGACTTGTTGGGGTTCACAGTTAGGCGCCAGGTATTGAACCAGGTTTTGAGGCTGTCTGCGTACAGTTGTAGTCGATTTAAAGCTACCTGGTAACGCGAGGAGGCGGTGGTTATGGCGGTATCGTCAGCAAACTGGTACAACGTACAGCCTTGAAAGGAGGGCAAAGTGTTGATCAAGATGAGGAAAAGCAGGGGGCCAAGGACACTCCCTTAGGGAACACCCGCGTGAATGAGGTGGGCGAAAGAGGTTGAAGGCGCTTTCCAGCATCTGAAGAAGACACTTTGCAGTGCTCCTATTTTGGGATTTCTGCAACCGGGCGGCGCCTTGATTGTGGACATTGGCGCAATTGGAGGTCCTATCCCTGGTCCAGAATGGCCACGAGCGGATAATAGCTTAATACAGCAGGAGGCTGTCCAAGGTAGAGAAGAAATATACTGCGTCACTCGGCGAGAGTTACTGGCGGTAGTAAAAACCTTGGAGCACTTCGGCAAGTACCTGTACGGCCAGCCATTCCACATGAGGCTGACTACTCCGCCTTAACCTGACTGTTGAGCTTTAGAAACCTGGAAGGCAAAAAAGCCCGTTGGGTCCAGAGAATGTAGGATTACGACTTCACCTCCGAAATTCGTATAGGGAAGAGCCATGCCAAAAGAGACACCATGTTCCGAAGACTCTATCCGGCATAGTGGGACCAGTACACAAGACCGGAAGCGAGGGAGCGTGCCGCAGCTCTCAGAGTGGTCACGGCAGTGCCTGAGGACAGTTGGGATAGCGCACCTGAGGAGGGAGCAGGTGGCGGACGGGACTTGGGACCACTCTTGAGAGAAATGGAGGCTGAGACAGGACCAACCTGGGAGGACATCGCACCAAGGAGCGCTACATATAAGTCCTTGTGGACTTAACGGGCCTCACTGAAGATCAAAGATGGTGTGCTGCTCCGCGTTTGGGAATCGCCCAATGGGCAGACACAATGAGAGCAGATGGTACTTCCCCGGAGTAAGATCCCGGAGGTATTAGAGGAACTGTACGCAGGTACTTCAGGAGGACACCTGGGAGCAAACAGGACGATCGACAAACTGCGACAGTGCTACTACTGGCTGAGGCTTCGAGCAGACGCTGAGATGTGGTGCCGTCAACATCACGTTGCGGCCCCTAGACCACGAGCAGTACAACGTCAGAGCGCCTTTAGGACGTATCGTGATCGACATAGCTGGACCATTCCCGGTGTCCGACAAGGCAACAAATAGCTCAGAGGGGCCGTGGACTACTTCACTAAATGGCCAGAGGTGTATGGCATCGCGGACCAGGATGCGAAGACGATCGCCGACTGCCTCGTGGAGCAACTGTTCTGCCGTTTTGGGGTGCCGTTAGAGCGTTACAGTGATCAGGGCACCAATTATGGGTCTAACCCCATGAAGGAGACACTATAGAGACTTGGGGTGAACAAGACGCGCACAATATATCTACACTCGTAGTCCGGCGGCCTAGTTGAGAGGTACATCAAGACCCTAGAAGAACATCTGAGGAAGGTCAAGGCTAGCCATCAGCGAGACTGGGACGTCAAGGTGCCACTGTTCTTGCTCGCATACCGCTCGTCAGCACACGACATCACTTCGGCTGAGAGCTACGCCTCCCTTGTGACCTGGCTTTATGGAGCTCCTTGGATGCAAAACAGCCAGCAACCGAGTATGTAGCGAACCTCGTGGATCATCTCTACGATGGCTCGTCAGAACATCCTGATGGCGAGCGACCGCATGAATACCCAGTGGGACAGGCAAACCAACAGCCAAGGATTCCAGCAAGGTGACCTTGTCTGATTGTACCACCCTACCCGGACGAAGGCTTGCTCCCCGAAACTTCAACTTCCGTGGCAAGGACTGTCCCTGGTGGTAAAGAAGATTGACGAAGTTTTCTACCTCATAGAGAAGATCCCCGGAAGAAAGATGTTGGTGCTACACCTGGACCTTCTGGTTCGCTACGATGGTGCTGTCTGGACGACCAGCCTTAGAGAGGGAGCAATGTCGCCGAGGCATTTTAAATGTCCGCAACAAGCCGGTGCGCGGGCCAGTGCGAAAAAGACAGATAGCGCCCATGCCATGGCCACGCGTGGATAAATGCTTAACTCTTGCCGTGGAGATACTGGGCGGCGGGAGAAGGAACTAAAGAGATGTTTGGACAGTTCCCTTTCCTTCACCTGTCGCCTTGAGAGATCGTGTGGCTTCGCTAACTTTCGAGAAACAGCGGCTCGGGTATAAATGCAGCTGAGCTGGAGCTGCGAGTTAGTGAGGGAGTCGGGCAGCGAAGCTGCTAGTGAGTCAATGCAAGAGTCTATGGGGGTGTGGCAGACGGCCTTGAAGATTGTGTTCGTGTGTGTTACGTCGTTCTGCAGATATCAGAGCTGTACGGTCGCTCGTGTATACGTGTTTCTATGTATTTATGTGTGTAGGTATGTATATACCTATCTAGGTATGTCCACAAGTATGTCCGTAGGTATGTAACTTCATGTATTTTTGTAGCGGCCGCACCGTGGCTCAGTGGTTAGACCGCTTGGCTCTCACCAAGGCGGCCCGGGTTCGATCCTAGGCGACTGCAAAGTGAGATTTGTCGTGGACAACACGGCGCTGGGGCGGGTTTTCTCCGGGATCTCCGGTTTCCCCCGTCATCTCATTCCACCGGTGCTCCATCTTCATCTCATTTATCATCAGTGTCATTGCCTGCGGTGCCGTATGTAGTAAAAGCGGGCGTTAAACACGACACATTTCGCATTTCATTTCATGTATTTTTGTATGTATGTACCTGCGTTCGTGTATATATGTATATACGCAAGTGCGTAAATATATACGCACTATGTACGAATTATGTACGTGCGTACATACGTACGTTTATGTATGTATGCACATGCTTACGTGCGTTCGTGTAGGTATGTTTGAATGTATGTATGGCTGCACGTATGAGCGTACGTTGGTGCATGTAGGAATGTTCATATGTGTACACTTGCGTATGTACGTTTGTATATATATAGCAATGAATGGGTGTATGCATCTACGTTCGTGTGTACATGTCTGTATATATGCATGTATGTATATATAGGTATGTATGTAATATATGTATCAATAGACGAACTGTATGAAAGTATATATGTATGTAGTGTATAACGAGTGATCGCATGTATGCATCGTTGTAATGTATGTGTGTATAAGTGCATGTATATACATATCTATGTATCTAATTGGAGCTATGAGTTCTCTTATCCTCAGGTGAATGGCTGTAGGAAATGGATTTTGGTGCTTGTTGGCTACTCCGTCGTATTAATAACACTTTGTTGGTTGCAGAATTATTTGGTTTAATTCCTACTAGGTTTTGCTTATCGACTTGGATCG
Organism: Mantis religiosa; assembly: GCA_030765055.1. Lineage (NCBI taxonomy): Eukaryota > Metazoa > Arthropoda > Insecta > Mantodea > Mantidae > Mantis > Mantis religiosa. Next base: position 181,227,933 of record CM060950.1, read on the forward strand.
GTAACCACCTGTTAGTAAAATTCCTAACGTAAATTCAATTTTACTTGAAACCCTGGATTACTTGTTTAAATTTACTTCCGCGTGGTTTCTATTTCTTCTTTATACGACGACCACTTTGCTCTAATAAACTTCTAATGCTGCTTCCAGTTACGCTGGTTGCGCTATTCTTAACTTCCCTACATTTCAGAATTATAAATCTTCGTTTCTCTTTTTAACGCGCATGAACACGTCCTTCCTGTCGTAGTATCGCCTTTCAAGTAAGTTTTTCTTACTTCACGATTCAGTTCGAACCTTATTCTGACCCCCACTCCCTTCTCAAATGCTACATTATTATTGGTTTCTCATTTACTTCGAATTTTCGCATTGGTTTGCAAAACTCATCTAACTCATTGACGTTCAGCCTACCCTGAGTTGGGAAACGCCTACCCTGAGTTGTTTGTAACGGTATACATCGTTATCAAATCAGCGAAGTAAATCCCTTTAGCGTTCATGCTCAACTGCATTTTGAAAGCCCCTTTGTCTCGATGCATTCCTGGCTGAAAGTATGCAATAGTTCTCAGACATTGAACTTTTACTAGCACAAAGAAGATAACGGTCCTTCCTTCCTGTCTCTCCAACGTGTACAGAGCTTTACAAGAATATTTTCTCTTTCTTGCCCAGATGCTAGTATATATGGTATATTAAATTATATTCTTCCCTTCTTATTCTTTAAGTCAACCGTTATTTTAATCATTACTCTATTCATTCTAATTTCATATTATAATAAGATTTTTATATTAGTTTAGCAAGGCATTTTTATTAATTTATCTTCTTTTTTAATTATCTGATTTCGATTAATTCGCCGCCTCCTA
>CM060950.1:181231283-181331283 GCA_030765055.1 Mantis religiosa
CTCGTTCATTTACCACATAAATGTTATGCTTTTATTGTTATACATTTGTATTCTTAGGTTTAAACCCTTTGATGCTTTACCTTTACTTTTTAAACATTTAACAGTATATAAATTATCCTGGGGCTATAGTCCCCTATATTTTAGGGTTGGCAATGAAATAGCGAAAATCTTACGCCAAGCCATAATGCATAATTTAGTTAAATCTATCATTCTTGATCGCAGTTGTGTTTACTACATGGCAAAGCAAGTGGGCTATACCGCGAGCTTATTGTATATACGCGGCGAGTCAGTATATGTACACTCAGTTAAATGCAATCAGTCTTGTGGAAGGCATATATCGGCAGGCATGAGGAATCATATAAGACGTGTTTCAATATTGTGACAAATTGTGAATTTTCAGTGAAATTCATCTTCAGTAGCTTTGATAAGCTATCAAGGTGTAGAAGAGGAGAAATGAAATGGATATCAAACATTTACTGAGCGACATATTCCCCACGAGTTAGTCTGCTTAGTGCTACGATGTGAAATACTAAAGTGATGGAACCTCTGTTAGACGCTATCTTGGAATATAAGTGTAGCAAAAGTGGAAAGTGTCTTCTGAAGAACTACCGTAAAATGAGACATGAACTGGCATTCGTTTAGCTTGTACCGAAGTGGGGGAATGTCAACTTAAAGGAAGCAACTGGGCTGTACGAGTTGTAGACGGCATTCGGGTTAGATCAACAGGAATAATGGACTAAGAGGAAGCAATGATATCCCTCTACTGACCTCTGTTGGAGCTAAACGAACGTGCATAAATCAACAGAACTATGATGGTGAAACATGATTTGTGTACGCCGTATTTACCAAGTTCATTCAAAAGGATCCTCAACGGATTAGCAAGTATAAGAATCTTCAAGAAAGATACGAATTTACCTGTGATTCGTTTCCTATGAGCTTGCCTGATATGCCGAAATTTGAATGAAATATATAGCATCTCTATAAATGTTTTCGGACTTGATGAGAGGAATCCAATGTTTCCTATGAAGGCTTTTCCCTTCTTCTATTAAGTAATGCTGCTGGACGTCATCACTATATCTATATATACCATTTCCAAAAACTTAATCATCAACAAAGAACTAAACGCCAGGGAAAGATATACTTACATCTGCAAACGCTGTTTTACGCAACTTGATGATCACCATGGACGAGGAGGAGTGGAGAATTTAATTGAGCATAGAAAAATATGTTGCCATCACGGAGTTGCAAAGATTGTTATGCCAATGGAGAAATCTATCGTTAGATTCAAAAACATTGAAAGGATGCTGAAATAGCCTTATGTCATCTATGCCGACATTCTTACTCTTACCATGGCTGTTCTTCCAATCCCGAAACACCTTATACTGTTCCATATCAGAAGCATATTCCTATCTGTTTCTGTGTTAATGGCAAGCTCTCAGCTGCAATTGAAGGTTTACAGACCGATCTTCCTACTGAACCAGATCTATATCGTGGTTATGATGCTGCACCGCAGTTTATGGAGTTTGATATTTCTCTTGCAAACACGATATATAGTAAACACAAAACGGATGCTCCATTAACTCTAACAAATAAGCAGAAAAAATCATTCAAATCTTCTACAGAATATTAGTTACGTGGTAAATAAAGATAACTGAAAAGTACGGGACCATGATCACATAAGCGGTGAATATCTAAGAAGCCTGCATAACCAGTGTAATCTGACCTGTAAAATGCCTAATTATATTCCCGTCTTCATGCATAGCCTGCGTAGATATGACTCCCATTTCTTTGTTAAGGAGTTGGGCTGTACTAACGAGAGAGTAGAAGTTATTCCTAGGTGTGAGGAAACTTACATATTATTTTCCATGTTGGAAATATTAAACTTCGCTTTGCGGATACCTACCGCTTCCTAGTACCAGCTTGGATAAACTGGAAAAAAATCTAACATTATACCCTCAAGCCCTGAAGTACTTTGGAGCAGAACAGATGAAATTGACGGCACGTAAGGGTGTGTTCCCCTAGGATTACGTTACATCGTGGGATGTTTTGAATGAAATAGTTTCCTCCAAGGGAGGCATTCTACAACAGGCTAAAAAGACAAGAAATTAGTGATATATAGTATGAACATGTATATGCGCGCCTTGGTAGCGTGGTGGTAGCATGCCTGCCTCACGTTCAAGAGATCCCGAGTTCGAATCTCGGTCAGGGTGAGTTACCTGGATAAGGGGTTTTCCGGGGTTTTCCCTTATTCTGTAGGACGAATGTCGGGCAACTCTAAGCTCCATGGACTCCGGACTCATTTGAGCATCATTTCATTCATTCCATTCATCGTCCGATATGACAACGTTGGAGAACGTAAAGTACAAAGAAAAAGTATATGGAAAGAGTTCAACATAAAACCGTTTAGTGATCACTATCTAACTTCGAATGTTCTTCTACCAGCTGATGTGTCACGCCCTTGCTTATAGGGGTTTTGTGTAGGTTTCTCCTGCAGATATGAACCTAACAGTACTAAGAGTAGATGACCCTCTTGGATGCATTTTAGAAATGGACCTTGAATATCCTACAAAACTCCATGAGCTGCATATTTATTTACCGTACCTGCCTGAGTGTATCAAGCCTAAGAATTCCTCTACAAAAGAAGCTAATTCCACACCATGGAACACGAACTATATATGTGGTGCATTACAAGATCTTGCAGCAGGCCCTAGATCATGGGTTACAACTGACAAGAATACGTCGTTTGCTACAATTTCCTCAGTCGTGCTGGTTAAAACTTTATGTCGAATTCAATAACTGGCTACGGCAAGGATAAAGAAATGATTTCCAGAAGGATCTGGACGAACTTTTTAACAATTACATGTTTGGAAAAACAATGGAAATTATAAGAAAACAACTGGATATACGCCTGGTCACCGATTGGAATGCACTGGAAAAGCTGGTAGCTAAGCCTACGTTTATTGACCGAAATGTATATGGGCTTAATCTGGCTGCAGTACACATGACTTCGCTAGAGGATGTGTTCAATAAACCTATATATTTGGGTGTGTGTGTGATGGATATCTCAAAGACCTTTATGTATCGGTATCATTATGTTGTGTTATTGCCGTACTACGTACTTGAAAATCTAAAACGCATGTACATGGACGCAGACTCTTTCATCCATAGAGTGACAACAAGAGATATATATCTGGATAAGCTCCGGTTCCTTGTACATCTGGATAATGCTGATTATCTTGTCACATACATATGCCATTCTACAAAAAACAGGAATTTTTTCGAAAATTTAAAGATGAAGCCAATGGAAAAAGTCATTCATCGTTTCGTATGGATGATACCTAAGACATATGCTCTCGATTTCGATGGAGGTGTAATCAAGAAGATTAAAGGCGTAAACTGTAATGTTATCAAGCAATACATTAACTTTGATAGCTATGTGAATTGTCTTAAAAACCATAAGATCCTATGAACTTAATCCTATCGCGAAAACATAATTTTTCTACTATTAAAGCTAATAAAACTAGCCCAATCGCCTCATGGCGACAAGACAGTGATTGCTGAGGCTGGAGTATCAACATATGCGCACGGATATTTTAGTGCTGCAAAACGTGTGCAGGAGGAGGCAACTTAGATCAGAAGATAATGGTTATCTCTGTAAGCTAGCCTGCAGAATGAATATTTATACAAGTGATATCTATCCTATGTCTCTCAAGACGCCTGAAGACATATAAGAAGAATGAAGGAAGGCGTTGACTCTGCCATCAGGATTGTATACTAGTGCTGGTCTCAAACCCAGATAAAATTGGAGAGACGTCTACCCTTGAACAATAAGCTAAGTATATTCCGATTGACTTTATGCAAACATAAATAAAAGCTTGGGAGTGGAATATTATTAGAAAATTCTTAAATAAAACTAATCCATAAGTACTTCAATATCAGTGATTAGAGCATCAGACAGTGTTGGGTTTAAAACTTCATAACAGACGATAGTGTGGAAGAGAAGTAGGTGTCAGGAACACAATGTGAATAAAATATGCTTCAAAGAAACACAGTTAGGTTAGGTTAGGCTAGAACTTGAGATAGTTTTAAACCATGCTCGAGATATCATAGAATAAGCGCAAGTGTTAAACGAATCATAGAAAACTCGCAAGAAATCTCAAAAAGTCGTAATATTTCACGAAAATAGTACCCAGTGTAACCACATGTAACCAATGTTACCACAAAATGTAACCAATGTAACAACGAAATGTAAGCAATGTAACCACAAAACGTAACCAGTGTAACCAATTAACCACAAAAAGCACGGTTAGGTTAGGTTTGTTTAGGTTAGGTGAAGTTAGGTTAGTTTAGGTTAGCTTAGGTTAGGTTAGACTGCAGACGTAGTACAAATAATTACAAACGAGGGAGTCGTATTGAAATGTTTGTATATACATATGATCTATAAGAAATCAATACAGTCGTTGTCAACTAAGATCATGGAAAAGACAGTAAACATACCCCAAGAAACCGCTAAATACACCCCTCAAGTCACTAAATACATCCCAAAGACCTCAAATGGCAGAAGAAGCCACTAAATAGTCCCCAAAGCCCCTAAATACACCAAAAGCCACTAAATACGTCCCAAAACCCTTTAAATATACCAAAACGCCACTATGTCCCACGAGCTTCTAATTGTGCCGCAAAGCCCTCTAAATACACCAAAAAGCCATTCAATGGCACCCCCGAAGCGGGGAAAAAATAAATGGGGCCATAAATCCTTTAATTTCATAGATTGCGCCCGTCCGATACCTTGCGCGTTTGGTTCTGCGGTGGAACACTCCTTTCTTAAGTAGTCATGATTTAAGTAATTCGTATGTGTAACCATTAATTGTGTATCTGTAGAATTTTGGGACACTCCACAGTTTCAGCTCATTCGGTGATTTTGAGGTTCTTAAAGAATATTGTTTAGCCCACATCCAAATTTGGAACAAGTAAATCGAAAGAATTTTCTAGTGTACTGAGGAGTATCGTGTGTCACCCAGACAGTTTTTATATTTTCACTTAAAAACGTAGACCCAAATGAAGAGAAATGTACTGCTTAATTTAAAGATTTATTTTGTGACTGGCCGCAGCAACATGTAACATTCACTTATCATGAAAATACCATAGGTATCCGATATTTTAAGTAAAATCGTTAGAAAGTTTTTTGTGAGAATCATAATTTTTGAAAAACTTTTCTATTTAAAGGATAGTTTGGAATGAAAGAATTTTGTGAAAATCTTCGAAAACTTGAAAGATGCTGAACTATAATACCAAGTTAGGTATTTTCACTGACTTTTAGTTTTTGAGTTATGCTATACACAAAAGGAACTTCTTCAAAAATGCTTTCGGATTCGGGATAACGCAAAACTTGTATTTCTACGGAAATATCGAATCGAATTTTTCAGTGAAATGCAATACTTTCCTTACTTGCTCTAAGTACGTAGTAGACAAAGCAAAAATGGCTAAGGTTGGATATGGACGAGTCAGGTATAAACGTTTCTATCATTTATAAATCCAAAAAGGGAATTTATTTTCTCAAAAACTAAAGACTGTAAGTAAAGTGGAAAATTTTATAAGAGCGAAGGAGCCACGATAGTGCAGAAGGCAGGGTCCCTACAGTTTACTTAAATAGAGACCTCCAACGGCACGCCATGACAACGGACATGCCCCCCTACTGCGGCACGGAAACGAGCACAGTAGCCGGGCGCTGGTAGCCGGTCCTGAAACGGTCCCAGCAGCAGGTTGTTAGACCGGCAGCCGACGTTAAAGTCTGTTTAGTTAAAGCATGTGCACGTCGGCTTCTGCCTTTGACGAACCCTTATAATCGTTTTACAACCCCCGACCCTCCTTCTCCCAGACCGTTCTGCAAGGTTGCCACCTTTCTCGATACGTCATGGGTATCGTAGGAGGTTTCGTCTAAATAAATAATCTTATGTCCATTACTGCAAAACTTCCTTAGCTTTGACATATCGCCAAGCTACAAGTCTACTGGATTCCATAATAACCCTTGTCTTATTCAAAGTGCAGTATTTCAAACCCAGCTCCTTTAGGAGACCGCGCAAAGTGAAGCGCCCATAAGGAAAATCACAAATTTCTTGCAAATGTGCAACAAATTCGTCTAAGGTGGGCGCTCTCCCTTTTGCAAAGAATCTATAAATTTCTTGACGAATTAAATCGCACGTGAAATTATCTACTTTAGAGAAACGTTTCCTTTTGTTTTCACACTTGATCGGCGTCTTTGGTATTCCTTTCGTCACAATATTTCTCACTGTACTTCTGTGAATACCCAAAATTTATCAGGTTCATTGCATGACCCCTTACCAAGATTATTGTTCAAGAGGTCCCGAGTTCGAATCTCGGTCAGGGGGAGTTACGTGGATAAGTTCTTTTCCGAAGTTTCCCTTATATCTGAAAGCCCTATGGACCCTGGGCTCATTTGAGCATCATCTTGTCCATTTCATTCATTGTCCGATATGACTTAAAAGTTGGAGGACGTAAATTAAAAAAGAAAAGAAAAAGCATTCGCCTAGCGACCCGGGAAACCCCACGAAAGAACCCATGGCTCAAGTAGTTCGGCAACGGGAATCGAACCCTGGCCTCCCGAACGAGGATCACAGACAAAACCGCCTGAGCCATGCCGCTCGGTATAATGTACCTATGCCTGATGTTTGAACATACTGCCCACTGTTTGCTATTCCTACTGTTTCCTTTATTTCAAAATAATTGCTACTTTCATTCAAATAAAATATATTTCACTGTAAAATCTTTTGAATTTTGTTCATGTAATTTGCATTGTATACTTCTGATATCACGAGAGAAGTACATTATGTTGACAATTTTATCGCTTGTCACAGGATTTCTTCTGTGGGAAGTCTTTGAATCTCAGCATTAACCCGGATGAGGCTGTGGCCTATGGTGCAGCAGTTCAGGCTGCCATTTTAAGTGGCGACACCAGCTCTCAGATTCAAGATGTACTCTTGGTGGATGTAGCTCCCTTGTCACTTGGAATTGAAACAGCAGGTGGAGTTATGACGAAGATTGTAGAGCGCAATTCCCGGATTCCTTGTAAGCAGACACAGACCTTTACAACATACTCAGACAATCAGTCTGCTGTCACTATCCAGGTATATAGTATTTTGTAGCATGTCTTTATAGTGCAAGAATTAATTAATTAATTAAGAATTAATTAAGAATTAATTAAGAATTAATATTCTGCTTGCTAGAGAGAAAAAGTTATTTGGTGGACACTTCAAATAATAATACATGCAATAAAACAAAAAAGTGCACTAATACTCATTAATACGCACTTTAGATTTTATAGTTTATTTAAAAAACATGTTTGTAGCATTTTGGCTTAAGTATAGTAAACGAAATGATGGACAGATTTGAGTTATTTAATGCATTTCCATGAATCTAATTTTGATGTGTAATTTTCTAGTTCTACCTCAACAGACTTCAGAGGTACATCAGTTTATCTATATAGCAAATATTTGTATAACTTGGCATCATTTATTCACTTACTCCAAAATACTGAAATGTTAGTTAAGCATTCCATTTTATACACAAGGCCTTAGTTTATAATTGCCAAAATAAGCCACATGTATATTTAAAAGTTCATTGTTAAATATTTGAAAGCTGTAATTTCAGAGAGTTATACTCAGTTTTTCTTACTAGAAAAATGAATGACTGGAACACATATTTTAAAGATTGATAATACAATATTTACTTCCAACAGGTGTTTGAAGGTGAAAGAGCCATGACAAGGGATAACAATCTTTTGGGTACATTTAACCTTACCGGTATACCACCTGCACCAAGAGGAACTCCAAAAATAGAAGTAACATTTGATCTTGATGCAAATGGAATTCTCAATGTGTCTGCTAAGGATAGCAGCACAGGAAGGTCAGAGCGCATCACAATTCAAAATGACAAAGGTCGCCTGTCCAAAGAAGAAATAGATAGGATGTTAAGTGAAGCAGAAAAATATCGCGCTGAAGATGACAGGCAACGAGAGAAGGTATTCTCCCTGGAAAGGGCATTTGTTACTCTTTTGTATTGTCATAAAACTTATGTCAATAAAGGACATGGATATCTTTAGAGGGCCAGGAAAATAAGGATATTCTACTTAAAGAAACTGCTAAATTCTATTTAATTAGTTATTTATTGAAGCATTTATTCATATTTCGAAAATGATTATAGATGGCTACTATTACTCTCGAATGTTATGGAAGAAATTAGAAACAAAACCAATGTTATACTCATCTAAAGCTAGATGCAATTTAAGTGAGTGTATATTACTTTTAGTAAGGAAAAGTTAATTCACACGTAGCATTATTTATTTTCATTGTATAACAATAACATGACAAAATAGGCGTTTGCTGCTTTCAAAGGTACAGCATGTTCATTCAAATCTACTGTTTATAGAAGATACTAAATTGTGTTTCAACGGGATTTGTAACTGGACTCCGGCTAGTTGGTAGATTCAGCACCTTGTTGCTACGCCGTTTGCTGAAGAATTCTATTTAATGATAATATACTTGCGTTTTGACTTTTTTTTTGGTAGTTTACGTCCTCCAACCTTAAGTCATATCGGACGATGAATGGAATGGTGAAATGATGCTCAAATGAGCCCGGGATCCATAGAGCTTAGTTACCCGACATTCGTCTTTCAGGATAAGGAAAAACCTTATCCAGGTAACACACTGACCGAGATTTGAACTCTGGACCTCTTGAACGTGAGGCAGACGTACTACCACCACGCTACCGAGGCGGGCGATTCCGTTTTGATGATGGCTACTCTCCCTGTAGATATATTTGACCACGGCTAGTCGGTAGAAGCATTAAACTCACTTCAGGTTATAGTCACGGATGAAGTTTTGGGAGATAGTCAGAAGTTTTAAATAATTATGCTGGTAGTATTTTAAAATCTTGTTCGAATTTAATGATTTATGAACTCCTTGTGTTAGTTGCATCAAAATACACAGATTTCACACATACAATAATATTTTACAACATAATCACGAGGATAAACCACGGATACACAGCCGTGTGCAATGGTGGATGGTAGCCCCCCCCCCCCAAAAAGCTAATCTTTTTTATTTCTCCTTGGTTACTTCATGACAACCAAACAATTTTGCCATGCCATGCCATGTGGTGCTGGCTGGCTGTATACAGCCAGAAGGTTTTTGCTGCGTGCCCACCCGTTAAGGGTTTTACCGCAGGTAAGGTATAGATTTCGGGATATTGTAGGGTGACATGTGGGTTTTCAGAATGGTGTTATTTATGAGGTTACAAGATGTACCTGGGGGTTGAAGGACAGGATGCAACACCTTGCACCCTGGTGTTTTTATTTGTTTTCGCTTTGGGGAATAATTTTGATGCCAAGCAGCTTGGAAGGATTATGTGGAGCTCAGCTTTAGCTGCTGTTCGGATTAGCTCCTAGGTTATCTCGGATGCCCGCAAGCCATGCGGGGTAACCGGTGCTGTCTAGAACGACGTCTAGTGGGGTCATAATCTCCCAGGGATCTGACAAGGGCGCTTCTGTGGCTGGGTAAACTTGCGTACAATTTTGATGCCCGGCGCCTAATTTCATCCTCCACGTATGGAAGACTCGAGGCCTCGTGAAGCAACCTGGTAGGAAAATAACGTCCCACAGAATATATAGACCTGAGTCCTCTATTCTGTGCACGTTGGAGCCATGCTAGCCAGCTGTCTGCGGCCATGCCCCAGATCTCGCAGGCGTAAAGCATAACCGCGATTACCAGCGCCCGGAAGAGGTATAACTTCATGCCAACTGGCATCGAGGTTGACCCCAGCATTAGATACAGGGAAGCAATTGCTTTAAAAAAAATCTCGTACTCCTATTTTAAACAATTTTACTATAAAAACTTCGTTTAAATGAGCAACATTGATTAATAATAACTGTTTCAGATTTATGCTTACATCTGCTAGTTCTTCCATTAAACCGCATAGGACCCGAATAACAATGAATGCTTTATTCTTTCAACAAAAGCATAGCATTTCTTAGTAACGGATACTTTCATACAGTTATCATTAATTTAAAAGTCTAATTTGCAAATTCAGTTTATTACACAACATGGCTAAACAGTTTTGAAACACACTACACCCTGTTTCTTATACTCTTTTTCTGCTGACATGTAGCTGGTTTATAATTCAGTATCAGTTACACATTTTATTTCGTTGCTTGGCTCCATATGTAATCTACGTTCCACTATGGAATTTAAATGTGCCATAAACTCCTTTCTCAAAATTTTATTCGCAATTTAATTTGTAGCTTTCCATCCCTAAAGTATACCCATTCTTCATTCAACATTTAAGCGGCTTCCAAGTTCCATATTGCCCATTAACTTTCGAAAGACCTTTTGTGCAATTCAAGTCTTAATCTAAAAATTGTCCTATCGTCAAAAGGGGTACTTTGACTACCGGTTTTACTTGGGCCAAGACTTATGGAAAAGCTTATAGCCCATTGTGGACACTTGTGTAACCGAGTACTTTGTTGGTCTTGGGGTGGTATAATCCGCCAGATGGTTGCAAAAAGCTCATTCACGAAATCCACATGGGGCAGAAAGTTCTGTGTTTCAATAATGGTTATGAAATACAAACAAAATTGTTATGACCTATTGTTAATTGTATAAACTCACCAACTTACAATTTAGCAAAATGGTTACACAAAACATTTAGTAAACCTATGGCGCGACAGCGCTTAGAGGGCCAAGGCCTACCAACCCGACTGCCGGCCTCACGCCCACTTACGCAAGGCAGAGGTGGGCGATCATCCAACCGATACGGGGAGGAGATGTGGTCAGCATCTCGGCATCCCCCAGCCGGAACGTTGGTTTTCATGACCAGGGCCGCTTACCTAGCGTAAGCTCCTCACTTTCCTCACGATGCTGAGTGGACACCGGTCCTGTACGCGGAACCTAAAATCCCCACCACATGGGTGGGATCAAACCCGGGCCGCTTTCCGTAGGCAGGCACCAAGGCATAACAAATTTAGTAATATTGAAAAATTTGAAAGTTTAAGTATTAAAAATTCTTTTGAACTAATAAAAAAGAATGATAGTGTTGTATTATCTAAAACTGATGAACTTATTTTTTTTATGTAACTGCCTTATTTCCTAGTATTCCTAGAGAAAAACTTTTAATGTATTAAAAACGTGGTTGAATTCAATAAATTTACATGAAGACTTAATAGTTGATTTTGTTAAACTTACTGATTTTGTTTGGATCAAAATTGTTTCCTTTTAATGGTGAATTTTTTCAACAAACTTCTGGCTTAGCAATGGGTAATCCTCTTTCACCTTTTTTGCTGATCATTTTATGAGTTTTTTCGAAATTCAAGTCACTAAAGCTTTTCCTTTGATTTTTAAAACATGGTATAGATATGTTGATGATATTTTTGCTATTGTTCCTGTAAAACAAATTAATGATGCTTTAAAATTACTAAATTTACAAGACGAAGCTATAAAATTCACATTACAAACTGAAATTAATGGATTTCTTCCTTTTCTAGATTTAAAAATAATAAGAAATAATAACAAATTATATTTTTGTATTTATAGGAAATCTACTCATATTGATAATTACATAAAAATAAAAGTTTTAACCCTTTTTCAGATAAATTTGCTGTTTTTAATGGTTTGTTTTATAGATTAATAAATATACCCCTGAATAAAGAAGAATTTAATAAAGAATATAAACATATTATTAATACTGCTTTAATTAATGGTTTTAATAAAGATTTTATAAAAAAGAAAATTGAAAAATTTAAATCTCAAAAAACTATTAATGATATTTCTACTCTTAAAAAGATAAAAGATGATTATAAATTTTAAAAATTTACTTTCCATCCTTGGGTTAATAAACATTTTCAAACTTTTTTAAAAGAAGTTGGTATAACTTTAGTTCCTCAAAATAAATATAGTATTTAAAATTTATTACAATTTTCTAAAACAGATAAAATTCCTAATAATAAAAAATCTGGTATTTATCAATTTAATTGCTTGGATTGTGATCAGGTTTATATTAAAAAGACGAAACGTAATTTGGAAACCAGAAAGAAAGAACATTTTCGTAACATTAAGTATAAACAAATTGATAAATGGGCCGTAGCAGATCACTTTTGGTCATTTAACCATGAAATAAATCCCGAAGTTATATTATTAAAACAATTAAATGGTCCCATAGATTTAATAGCGTGGGAAAAATATTTATTTTAAGAAATAAAAATCGCGCAATGAATTTTAACATACCGGCAATTGATTCTGCTTTTAGGTTTGTTTCGTCTTCAGATTTTGGTAATACGAAAAAACATAGTATCCTTGACGACGAAGTGTGTTAACTGAAGATGCAAACGAATGTTCGTGAAATCGAGTTTTTAAAAAGAAGAATGAAGTATTAACACGAACTTCTTAAGATAAAAGGACATTAATTAACAAATATTTTTATTTGTGTAATATTTATTACTCCACTGTAACTAGCTTCATTTTCTGTGTAATGGTTCTGATGTTTGATGAAGAACATTTGGCATCAGTTGTTTACCATTCTCGTAGGTACTATAATAACCAATGTTGATTGAGAGACATTTTAATGCATACAAAGTAAAAGCAAAGCTTTTGTTCAGCATTTAATATTTGTTTGTTATATCGGGATACTTTGTTTCCAGGTCATTGTATCCTCCAGTACATAAAATATACGTAATCTTAGAGGTACGAATTCCTGACTTTATGGCATTTTTACTCTCTCATGTTTAGGTGCATGTAAGAAAGTTTCTAATATACCTAGAATCCTTCAGCAAGAAGATTTATCATTAGTAGTGGAGAAACTCTGCAAGTAGTAATGAGTCAATTCCGAAAAGATACCATTTCGATTAAGCAGTGCTCCAAAATACAAAATAGAGAAAGCAAGATTACGTGAATTAAGTTAACGAGCGGGATAGCTCAGGCGTTAGCATTCAGGGGTTCTGGACTCGATTCCCGTGGCCAACCTTCCTGACTCGTGGATTCTTTAGGGTTTTCCCGAGCTCACTAAGTGATTACTGGGAAAAATAATTACATTTTGCGAGTTTCTTGCCCTTCCATTTCAGCTAACTTGATACTACATTTCACCCAACGTTCTTGTTGATATTATAGTGTTCTAACAGTACGCGGAGGTTTCGGCGTCAATGGTAGGCGAATGGTCCTCTATAAATCTTCGTTCTCCTTTTGGCGGAGCTCTCCGAGTCCCGGGCCCTCCAAGGGAGCCAATTGTTCTAGCCACCACCGGGAATTTGAAATCTAAGTCTCCTGTCACCTCTCTCCCTCCCTCTCGTGAGGCGCCCGTCAAGTGCAGCATTGATGAGTTGCTAAGTTCTCCCTCCGAACATTGTCATACTGACGCATTGAATAGCCTCCATAACAAACATCAACAAAAATATGTCAATCACTTACTGTTTTGCAATGAAGAGGAGCTCAAAAGGAAGTTCAAAGCGAGCGCACCACTAAATTGTGTCTATTTTCGGATTTTTTCATTAATTTGCATCTTTTACAAGCAACTCCTTGAATCTACAGTTTGTGTTTTACAAATATTTTGGAGACCCTTAGGATCCACATTTTCTTACACTATCACTCTCATTATCATAATCATAGTCATCATCATCTGTTATTATTTTGTTATTATTTTTAATGTGCATAATACATGGGCTTTAGAACGGTACACAGTAAGTACCTTTTACGTTAATTTATGTGGTGTCTATTAAAATATGATGCAAAATGCTAAACCATCAGTCTTTTGTTGAGTGCCAACATAGGTTCATTTACATGCTACCAACCACAACACACTCCCTTAAACATAGGGGAAAGTTGCTTATGTGGGGTACACTTTTTCTTTTTGTTGTATGACCAATAACACAGGTTACAGTCTGTGAACAATACATTTGTATATTCCAGCTCTTTACTTCTCCAGCTTAAATACATTGATGTGCAAATACCATGAAGTTCTCTAAAATACAACAATGGGATTCCTAATATGGGGGGCTAGAGATTCCTAATATGTTATATTTTTCTGGTGTTAATTTAGAGCATTACCAGTACAAAAGTTCACACTCTTAATGTCTGTATTAAATATGATTGTTTGATGCTCGAAGTGAAAGTCCAAGTTTTGAATCCCAACATATCCTATTTTGGTCCTTAAAAACTAGATAGGTCTTTTTTTATTTGCTTCCTTTTCTAACATATTTTTTTTATAATAGAGCCTATTGGAACTATCACTTGCACAAACCGTGTGTGCCTAAGTGAAACATTTGCAGCACCTTATTCATGTTCTTCCCTCTCAGTCTTCTGAAAAAAGGAGTGCAAAGTAGACGCACTCCACATCATCATCATCGTCGTCGTCGTCGTCGTCGTCATCGTCGTCGTCATCGTCGTCGTCACTCTCGTTTCCCCACTCCTCTTCCGATTCCAGAGGTACAAAGTCGTCTTCGTCTTTGGAGGACGAAGATTCAGCAGTGTACTTGCTTCCTTTTCTGGTTGTCTTTGTTGCTTTGGTTTGCAATGCTAAGGTCCGTTTGGGTTTCAGCGGAGTATTGTTGGCCTTCTTTGACTTTTTTCAGTGAGCTGAGCTGTGTATGGTGAGCTTGTAATTATAAAAGATGTCTCAGCTCGAGATGAATTAGCTTGTTCTGCTGAAGTTGCCCTCTACATGAGTGTTGGAATTGGGCCAGGATCTATCTCCTCTGGGAAGCAGGTGGATCTGTCATAACCTGTGCCACATTTTTAGATTGAGAAGGTTCATCGTGTTAATTGCACGTTTCATTTTCATGGATTGCAAAATCTTGTGGACTGAAATTGTTGGAGTTGAATGCATACAAATATTCCCTATTTGCGGATTCGACTACTGGCTGTTTCTGCAGTGGGTGCACGTAGATAGGATTTACCAAAGAGATTTTCCAGTTTGTAAAATTTGACCCTTTGACCAGTATGATTTTTCAGCCGTTTCTGGCAGTAGAAGATCTTCAATGGTCCCATGAACGTCACCTCAAGGGGTTGAAGTTCGTTAGTGCTGTGGGGCGGGAGGCAGATAATTGAGATGTTCTTCTCTCTGGTAAAGTTTATCACGTCCAGATTTCTCGTATGTGAGAAATGACTGTCCAAGATTAGAATAGTCCCGTCATCACCCGTCGGTTGTGTGATTTGAATAAAATGTTTAAACGACTCTGTATAAATATCAGTTTGATTCCATACTGAGATGTGACAGGCAGAAATGGAACCTCAAGGAGCTCCATCCATCAGCTCTTGCTTCATATTCTTCTTGGGAAGATAAGCATCGATGGGACAAAATGGCCAACTGCATTCATGCGTTACGGCAGTGATGAGGCCTCCTCGCTCAGCTGATGTCAATGAAGCCACTTGTTTCTTGCCTTTCATGGCTATGACTTCTTCATCTTATTTAATTAATTAATTAATTAATTAATTTATTTATTTATTTATTTATTTATTTATTTATTTATTTATTTATTTATTTATTTATTTATTTATTTATTTATTTATTTATTTATTTATTTATTTATTTATTTATTTATTTATTTATTTATTTATTTATTTATTTATTTATTTATTTATTTATTTATTTATTTATTTATTTATTTATTTATTTATTTATTTATCCAACGTTAACTCATATCGGAATGAATGGAATAGGCCAAATGCTGCTCAAGTGAGCCCAGGGTACATAGAGCTTAGAGTTACCCGACACTCGTCTTTCAGGATAAGGAAAAACCCCAGAGGTTATCCAGGTAACTCACCCTGACGAGGTTCGAACTCGGGACCTCTTGAACGTGAGCCAGACACGTTACCACCATGCTACCGAGGCGGGCTTCGTCATCTTATGCTGCACTATTGCGAAAACAGTCTCATCACAGTTGTAAATGCGATTCGTATTATAGTTCACTTTCTTCATCTCAGGTTCTAGGAGATCAAAACATTTCTGTACAGTTTACCTGGTGAAAGATTGTACTCGTGCAGCCTTTTGTGTAGCCTTTTCTGTCCAGCGAGCTCAAAATCTCTCCTAAATGAGATAGGGATGGCATTTTTTTTTAGCTACTAGATAAGCTAGACGCCCTATATCAGCTCTGGTTACATAAAAAGACAGTCGGCCATCATCAGGTAGTACTGAACTAAATAATTCCCAAATTCAGATCAAAATATAGGTTTTCTCCCAATACTGATATCGCTAACTTCAGCTAGAGTCTTATCAGTGGCTTTAACGTATCTCTCAAGGTTTGTTTGAGGGATGTTAAATGTTTTAGCTGCCTTAGGGCATCCCATTTCCTTGTTTCTGACAGCCGCTACAGCTTTCTAGGTGAGCTCTGCATTCCAGCTACAGGCATCTGAAAGGAAAGTACAGACACACTGTTTAAGTTTACTTCATTTTAATATATTTCAGATAAAGAAAACAAAGCATAATTTTTACACAAATTTGCAGAATTGCATGTTATTATTATTATTACTATTATTATTATTATTATTATTATTATTATTATTATTATTATTATTATTATTATTATTATTATTATTATTATTATTATTATTATTATTATTATTATTATTATTATTATTATTATTATTATTATTATTATTATTATTATTATTATTATTATTATTATTATTATTATTATTATTATTATTATTATTATTATTATTATTATTATTATTATTATTATTATTATTATTATTATTATTATTATTATTATTATTATTATTATTATTATTATTATTATTATTATTATTATTATTATTATTATTATTATTATTATTATTATTATTATTATTATTATTATTATTATTATTATTATTATTATTATTATTATTATTATTATTATTATTATTATTATTATTATTATTATTATTATTATTAATTATTATTTATTATTATTATTAATTATTATTATTTATTATTATTACTATTACTATTATTATTATTGTTATTATTATTATTATTGTTATTATTATTATTATTGTTATTATTATTATTATTATTATTATTATTATTATTATTATTATTATTATTATTATTATTATTATTATTATTATTATTATTATTATTATTATTATTATTATTATTATTATTATTATTATTATTATTATTATTATTATTATTATTATTATTATTATTATTATTATTATTATTATTATTATTATTATTATTATTATTATTATTATTATTATTATTATTATTATTATTATTATTATTATTATTATTATTATTATTATTATTATTATTATTATTATTATTATTATTATTATTATTATTATTATTATTATTATTATTATTATTATTATTATTATTATTATTATTATTATTATTATTATTATTATTATTATTATTATTATTATTATTATTATTATTATTATTATTATTATTATTATTATTATTATTATTATTATTATTATTATTATTATTATTATTATTATTATTATTATTATTATTATTATTATTATTATTATTAATTGCTTGCCAGTCACAAAGGGAGACGGACGCGTAAAACGCGCGCTAGCGACCGAAGATGATTCACGCGCAAATGTATACTCAACTCAACTCCATGCTGGCGGGCTGTTTGGAACAGCCCGAAGGTTGGTCAAATCGTGTACCTGCTCTGGGAAGAGCTTAACCACGTAGTGGCGGGATGTGGGTGTTCCAGAATGACGGGTGTAGATTAAGTGGGGGTAGTGAAGGGAGGTAGCTTGTTGCTCCTCAGGGAATGATGAACCGGGTGCTACAGACAGCGTGCACCGCTGGTGGATTAGTTGCGAGAATGGAGATCATGTGGTTACCGGTAATGGCCGCAAGACATGCGGGGTAACCGGTATCGCTTTAAGCGACGCTCACGAGGTACATAATCCCCAAGGAATCTGACGAGGGCGCTTTGATGTTGAGGCACACTCTCAAAGAATTTTGTCGCCCGGCGCCTAATTTCATCCTCCACATATCGGAGGGATGAAGCCTCGTGAAGTAGTCTCACGGGGAACCTTGTGCAAAGAGGATAAATAATCCGAAGGCATTTATTCTGTGCACGTTGGAGCAGAACTAGGTGTGAGCCTGCGGAATTAGGATCGGCGCTTTTAATGCATTTAGAACTAAGAGCCAGAAGAATGGGCGGGGATCTTCTGGAATATGTTTAATAAGTGGATGTTATATTTTATTAATATTGACTTTTTTAATCATCGGGGAGTGGAACTAAACCCCGGACCGACAATGGAGCAACTAGCCTCCATGCTAGAAAATATCATAAAAGAAGTAAAAGAAGTGAAGGAAATGGAAAATACAACTGAAAAGAAGATTGGCAAACAGTTTAACGGAATGATGAAAGCATTAGAGAAATTTGAAGATGAAGTAAAGGAAGAAATAAAAGAATGTAAGAGTAGATTAACCCAATTGGGAAATTTAGAGGAAGGGAATTGGAAGCTAAACCTGATAATAATTGGATTAGAAGAGAGAAGAGACCGACGAGTGTGGTAGGATGTAGAAGATCTATTTCAACAGAAACAAACTAAATATGGCTGGACGGGACATAGTTAATTGCTTTAGAATAGGAAGATTTGTACCAACCCCCAGACCAATTATAGTGAAAACGGTATCAATGAGATTCGAATGGGAAGTGCTAAGGAACAGTAAACAGTTAAAAGGCACTAAAATGTCTATTGAGCAAGATTTGGGTAAGACACAGAGTGAATTGGCCACACCGTGGCTCAGTGGTTAGATTGCTTGGCTTTCACCAAGGCGGCCCGGGTTCGATCCCAGGCAACCGCAAAGTGAGATTTGTGGTGGACAACACGGCGTTGGGGCGGGTTTTCTCCGGGACCTCCGGTTTCCCCCCCATCTCATTCCACCGGTGCTCCATCTTCATCTCATGCATCATCAGTGTCACCACCTGCGGTGCCGTATGTAGTAAAAGCGGGCGTTAAACACTACACATTTCACAGAGTGAATTGCAGTTTTTAGCTTTATCGGAAATGAAGAAAGCAAGAAGAGCAGGAAAATGAGCTTATTTGAAAGGTGTTGATTTGTGGATTGGTGGTGTGAAGCAGGAACTTCGTGAGCTCTACATTGCATGGGAGGGCAGTTATATTTTGAGGGCAAAAGACGACAGGAAAAGTCCAACTGGACATGGTTGAGCCACGGAAACGAAGCATACGTAACCTGCAAAAAGCAGAGTCGCCGCTGGTGACGAGGGAAAGAGAAGATACGTCAGCAGTGACGTCACACGTCGAAGCACAACAGCTCAAGGTGGTCACGCAAGGAGAACAGCTGACGGGGGAAGCTCAGACCGCGTCAAGTAGTTTGAGAATGGCAGAGGTTGAGTAGAATTCAGGCAACTTACAAGTGGTGTCTACGCCATCAGGAAGCATTCTGGAAGTGAAAGACAGTGTGCGCACCAGGAGTCAGGTGAACTTAGAAAGACGGAGGTTCAAAAGGAAAGCTGAAGTATAGGGATTCGCACTATCCATTGTGGGTTGGAATGTGGAGGGGCTTTGAGAGAAAGTGTGCAGTAGGGAAATCTATAATGTTCTAAAAACTTGTGATATGTTAATGGTTAATGAAACCTGGGTAGAGAATAAACTAATGTAATAATTTCAGGAGTTGACTTTTATAGCATAAGTGGGATGCAGAACCAAAGGAAAGACAGAGCTTTAGGGGTTTAGACTGTTTCTAAAATAGAGCAAGCTTTAAAAGCACTGGAATATGTTGTTAAAAGTTAAGGGGTCAGTATGAAAATGGGGGGGGGGGGGGTTGCTAAAGGTATCAGTAGGCAGTGGTTTGACAAGGATTGCCAGGTGGCGAAGGTAAGAGTGGCACAGGAATTAAAAGTACTGGCGGCAATCAGGGGAAAAAAGACGAAAGGGACAATTTCCTGACCCTGAGATTTGCATCCAGGTTCCTAATGGAACAAGAAAGAGGGAAGGTTTGAGAAAATATGCAGAATGTTAAAAGAAGCATCAAGAATACATGATACTAAGAATACTAAGAAAATTTGGTCAATAGTAGGAGGGCTGTATAAAGATGAGGGAAGAGACGAGGATATAGGTGTAGATCAATGGTGTGCATACCTCGAATCACTGTTAGGACAAGATATTATATCAGAGTGGAAAGAAGTTTGTTAGGGGGTCCGCAAATACTTAATGAATTAGATATATCTTGGATGTTGAATTTTGTGAACAAATAAGGAGGTTAAAAGCTAACAAAGCTAATGGCATTGGTGGTCTACCAGGAGGGTTTTGGAATCCTTCGGCACTTGATGAAACTAGGAGGAAAATAGTGATAAAAATATTTAATAAAACAATGGAAGAAAAGGAAATTCCTATGAAATGGAGGTTAAGTATGGTATTGCCAATTTACAAGGGAAAGGGAGATAAAAATATCCCAGATAACTTTAGAGGGATTAGTTTACTGTCCATTCTAGGTAAGATCTTTAATGGAATTTTTGCAAATAGGTGCAAAATTGGGTTGAGAAGGAGAATAAACTATCGGAGTTCCAAGCAGGTTTTAGACCAGGCGGGAGAACATTGGACATCATCTTTATTATTTAAACAATTGATAGAGGAAGGGTTTATATGATATTTATTGATCTAGAGAAGACATTCGGTTCTATTAACAGAGAAGCATTATGGAAAAAACTAAACAGTAAAGGGATAAGTCATGCATTTATAGAAGTAATTAAGAAGGTATACCCAGAGAACAAGTTGTGTATAAAGCTACCAGGTAACAAAGTAACTAAATCTACATCGAGTAAGATAGGAGTAAGGCTGGGATGTATGTAAACTTAGTCCAGTATTATTCAACCTATATATCGATGACATTTTAGAGCAGATATCAAGTTGGAGGATATATTCACCAGTTATTAACAATAAAGAAATCTGGCTACTGTTCCCAGATGACCTAGTAGTTGGGTCCATATCAAGTGGAGGGCTGAGAAGAGCAGTCGAGGCAGCCAATTCTTATTGCAATAAATGGCGTTTGAAAGTGAATGAAAACAAAACCAAGATTATGGTCTTTATACAAGGATACAGGTTGCGTAAGGATGAGAAATGGGATGTTAATTGCAGATAAATGAGGTGGTAAGGATATTTGATTATTTGGGGACAAGGTTGAGTTCAAATGGTAGCTGGAAAGAACAGAAAAGGAAAGATGTCTGGCAAAAGATAAAATGGCCATGAGGGTGATAAGAACACGCTACAGTAAACTACCAGATATAAATGTCAAATGGTTGGAGAGGATTTATACAGTAGTAGTATAAAACAGAATGTTACATGGATCAGAGGTTTGGGGAGTAGATGAGGCTTGGAGAGAGACTGATAGAGTACATAGATCCTTTTGTAAATGTATATTGGGATTACCGATAGCATCACCTAACGGGGCAGCACAATTGGAACTGGGCAGGCATTCTACTAAAATTAAAATCTTGTTTAGGGCAATGAAATATTTATACAGAATCACTAACTTGGAAGATGGCAATATAATTAAAGGATGTTTTCATATTCAGAGGAGAAGTAACTGAGGAGAGCCTTGGGTACATACAATGAATGACGTGTAGAAGCAGATAGGTATGGGTCATTCTTGGATAAATGCTGAGTATGGGTATAGAGTTTTCTGGAAATAAGTTAGGTTAAGATTAGAGAATACTGACAGACAAGTGACAAAAGCTCACTGAGGTTATATAGAGAAATAAAAGAAACCTGGGGGACGGAAGGATATATAGACATATGTAATAAGTTAGGGCGAGAAGGTTTTGCTTGGGCGAGAACAGGAGTGAGAAATTTTAAAGGTATAGGTCACGATAGAGAACTAGATAAATGTCCATTGTGTGGAGACGAGAATGCAGACTTCCATTGTATATTATATTGTAGTGAAAGATATGGAGAAAGCAAACTTGGCTACGTAAATGGGACGATTTGGGGGCGAAGTAGTAATTAGAAATATTTTGTCATTAAAAGGGGTAAAGAACAGGCAAAATATAGGATTTTATTTAGGTAAAGTTAAAGAGAGATAGCTGAGAATAATTAGGAGAAAATGTAGATTGTAGGTGAAATAGCAAAATATGTAAAAAGGAGTATAGGGCCTCCAATTCTCAAAAACCTAGGGTTAGGTGTATGCGAACCGAATTATTATTCAATGGCAAGCAACACGGTACGATTTTCATGATCTATGAATATATAACATTTTCCAGTATGGATGTTACAATTGTAATCTTGATTTTGTATTTTCATTTGTAGATGTAAAAGGAAAGATGAGAAAATTATTATTATTATTATTATTATTATTATCATCATCATCATCATCATCATCATCATCATCATCATCATCATCATCATCATCATCATCATCATCATCATCATCATCATCATCATCATCATCATCATCATCATCATCATCATCATCATCATCATTATCATGATTATCATTATTATTATTATTATTATTATTATTATTATTATTATTATTATTATTATTATTATTATTATTATTATTATTATTATTATTATTATTATTATTATTATTATTATCATTATCGTTATCATTATCATTATTATCATTATTATCATTATTATCATTATTATCATTATTATCATTATTATTAATATTATTATTATCATCATTATCATTATTATTATCATTATTATTAATTAGTATTATATTATGTACATTTTATTGTTATGTTTATTATTATAGTTATTATTAATATCTATTCTTAGAGTCCTTATCATAATTATTACTGTTAACTCACTATAATCTTTGTAGAGTAAATGTAAAGATATAAGGGACAGATCCTTTAGCTCGAGATAAAGAGAGTATGAAACAACCTAGTGCGTCTGCAGTTCTTTGGTTTTGTATTCAAAGAAAATTATGGAAACTTTGGTTAATCCTGCTGTTTTGCTTCATTCAATGAGGTTAGAAGGTGATTATGAGCTATCGTTCTGCACACTACCTCTTGTGTGCCACCTAGGTAGCATAGATGGTAGCATGTCTGCCTCACGTGCAAGAGGTCATGAGTTCGAATCTCGGTCAGGGTGAGTTACCTAGATAAGGTTTTTTCCGGGGTTTTCCCTTATCCTTCAAGACGAATATCGGGTAACTCTAAGCTCAATGGACCCTGTACTCATTTGAGCATCATTTCACCCAATTCATTCACCGTCCGATATAACTTAACGTTGGGGCGGAAGTAAATGAAAAAAAAAAAAAAAAGAACTACCTCTTGTGTTGCTTTGAAGCATTTGACATTTTAGTAGCATAATGCAAAGAGGAATACGTTTACATAGAACTGCCTGAAGTGAACAATGAGTAGCTGTGCCTCACCGAGTGAAATTGCTCAGGTGGTTTGGTCTGTGGCCTGTACTCGGAATATACATATCCTAAAGTTGCAATGCTAAGCATCTCTCCTCTTTTATTAAGACTTGAAACTGGCACAATAAGTTAATCATAGTCACAAATTTATTCATTTTATTTTTCTTCTTTATTGGTTAGACTTCATGTCGGACGTAGGGGAGGGGTAATTGAGTAAATACTCTTTTTCTACAGAAACGATCACGGAGTAAATTATGACTTATGTTCTAACCTAAGATACATTTTCTTAAGCATGGACTGAAAAACTGTAACTTCTATGTGCTTATGTTGGTATTCCGTACTACACAACCACTCTTTTGTTGTCATGGGACAATAGCACTATTTTATTAGCTTCAACTTTATAATGTCGGCGTTCCTATGTTTTGTTGGCTCCTAAGACAAACCATATAGCTATTTATGTTGATGTATTGCTTAATGGCTGTTCTCTATGCTTTTAATCCTTTTTATCACAGCTATATCGAGAGCATACATTTTTAGACTGAGAGAAAACGATTTTTTCAAATTAACGACCTCCAACGTTAAGTTACATCACACGATGAATGAGATATGTGAAATGAAGTTCATATGATCCCAGGATCCATAGAGGTTAGAGATACCCAACATTCAACTTTCAGTACAAGGGAAAACCTCCGGGGAGGGGGGGGGGCGAACCTTATCCTGAGAACTCACTTTTTTCGGGATTCGAATTCGAAACCTCTTGAACGTGACAAAATGTTAAATGGTATTACTGCATGTCTCGTACTTAAACTTTACCAATGCCTTTTTGTTTTGTGTAGAATTACATATATGTTTTGCAGGCTACTCAGCTATATCCCAATGTTCAAACATTCGTAATTTAAGCAGATATATATATATATATATATATATATATATATATATATATATATATCGCAATCATTTAATGGATGCAGGAATCGATATTCAATAATAGTATATTGTGCAACGAGATTATCATGGTAGTAATTGAACGCGAGTTTTAGTATTAACCGAGCGAGGAAAGCGAAGCGTTTTAATTACCATTGGTGTCAAGTTTCATACGACTACTTATGCGCAATCATGTATCTAAATTAAATGTGTCAAAGTATTCATTTCTAGTTTGAGTGATATGTTACAATCGTTATTGCTTTGTCTTTGTTGTTATTCTTTTGTCTGAGCTGTAGAACGTAGTACACAGGCGCAGAAATGTTGATTACTTCCATATAACAGCTGTTAACGTGTTTAAACTAAAGACATTAAAACAAAACATTGGTAACATTAAAAAAAAAGAAACTTACTTTTATCACGAGGTATTTAACATCATGTGCTTCATTTATAAATTATTTCAACTCATCAGGTGTGAAAGTTTTGGCTTTTTTCCTTTTATATCCTTCTGATTTGCGTTTTAGTAAGCTGTTCAGTTTTGAGTATTTAGATAAGTCAATTTGGTGCCTAACGTTTAGTGTTGATTTCAAAATTGAATAGTGAGTCCATGGCTTCATATTTTGAGGCAATTTTCCAAAATACACTAGGAATACGTTTTCTGAGAACGAATATATACCTTTTGATATCCCCCAATCCATGAACTGTGAATAGAATTTCTCGTACATCTTTATTGACTTCTGTGGCAACAAGTTATTGGCAACATTGACTGCTTTTGCCGTAATTTCTGGGGGTGTAAGTTCAATGTCACTGTTACTAGTGTAAGACATTTTGACTTTTTTCTAAACTGGCGCTAGTACCGTGGTCCATCGACACGATAACAATTATTATAATCGATATCAATCCCCAAAGTCGGCAAATGCATACAAATAATATCTCAAAATTGACTATGTTGTGCTTTAGACCATTATGGTTCCGAGCGCCTCCGTTTTATTAGTTATAGACCACTGAGTAACAGTTTGCTCTAAATGTCTCAAACACATCAACGAAGAGAACAACATTCGAAATTAAGACAGAGATTGTTGTACTCGCCTAGTGTCCAGATGTTAAACTGTTACCATACATTGTGGGCGTGTACGTAGTCATCGTCACTAATTTTTTCTTCATTTAATATATTGTTGAATGCGTCCCTGGGAGGTCGTTGTTTCTTGTTCAGAGCATTCCGGAATACCTACTGGATGGTCATCGGATAGATTACCTGTGAGGGAAAGTGCTTTTCTCTTTCGGTGTACATTAATGCATTTTTGCAAGCTTCTCCAAACTTGTACTACGGAGTCGGAAACTGTCCACAAATGTAAATTGAACATCACTAACATACTTGGAAAATTAAATGTAACGTTCCTCGGAATTCGGGATAATCCCCTTTCTCTCTGTCTGTCTGTCTCTCTCTCTCTCTCTCTCTCTCTCTCTCTCTCTCTCTCTCTCTCTCTCTCTCTCTCTCTCTCTCTCTCTCTCTCTCTCTCTCTCTCTCTCTCGCACACATCAGCTCCTTGACAGTAAAGTACAGTCATCTCCCCTTAGGTAGTGAATGAAGAAAGGTATATAATTAGGGGAAGTAAAAGCTGAATGATACTGGTTATGTCGACTCCTTCGGTATTCAGCGCTTGCATTATTGTTACTACGCACTTTCCATTTCTCTTTGGTGAATTCGCCACCGCAGAAAATGAAATGTGTAGTGTTTAACGCCCGCTTTTACTGCATACGGCACCGCAGGCGATGACACTGATGATACATGAGATGAAGATCGAGCACCGGTGGAAAGAGATGGCGGGGGGAACCGGAGATCCGGAGAAAACCCACCCCAGCGCCGTGTTGTCCACCACAAATCTCACTTTGCGGTCGCCTGGGATCGAACCCGGGCCGCCTTGGTGAGAGCCAAGCGGTCTAACCACTGAGCCACGGCGCGGCCCGCCACCGCAGAGCTAAGGTATTATAGAAGGCTCGAAATCCGTTTTTTCTTCAGTGTCAATATTAGTGGAGCATTAGTATTTCATATTTACCTACTCTTAATCTTCCACACAAGGAAACTTAGATACTAAACTTCTGAAAAGCATCATTTTGTCCATAATCATTCGGGACGATAGGAAGATCGGCTTCCTTATGTTCAACTTTCGAGGATGGTCTGACAGACACAAAAGCTCATTGGAGAACGAGCTGCAGGTAGTTTGAGAGTAAAAGGTGCCGACATGTTAGGGGGTGCCTGTATTCAAAATCAGAGCCTTCAAGTCAGCCTCCTTTCAACATTCTTGAACTAGACGACCGAGTTGTCCTTCGTAGGCATAACACCTCTATGAATAGCCTATTGTCTTTTTATTTCTCCGTGCCAGTAGCATCACCTATCAGAAGAAGGTCGTGATGATCACATAGTTCTTCATCCACCACTCTTATATAAACACTTGTTGCATCTCATTCAGTCCAAACATATTTATAGACACATTATTGACTTTCTCAAAATTAAGGGTATCAGATAGGCACCTGCCGGCCTCTGTAGCGTGGTGGTAGCTGAGCTGCCTCACATGACAAGAGATCCCTAGTTCGAATCTCGGTCAGAGTGAGTTATCTATGAAAGGCTCTTTCCAGGTTTCCCTTATCCTGAAAGAAGAATGTCGGATAACTCTAAACTCTATGGACCATGTGGTTATTTGAGCATCATTTTACCAATCACGAGAGAGAGAGGGAGAGAGAGAGGGAGAGAGAGAGAGAGAGAGAGAGAGAGAGAGAGAGAGAGAGAGAGAGAGAGAGAGAGAGAGAGAGAGAGAGAGAGTTTCATTAACTTAAATCCCACTTTCAGGCGTATTCCACATAAAGTAGGCTATGATGTCTTAGTAAAGACCTGCTTGTGATCCATCAAGTAAGTAGATCATTTTTCTGTAGATACTTAGTAGGTCTTCTTATGGCTGCCTGCTTAAATGAGTTGTAGATGTCAAGGCGGATATTCCTGTGATCATTTGGCCTCTTGTCCTCTACTTAAGTGTAATGACGTCTTCATTTGGCTCGTATTTCCTTTTTCGTAGTAGAGATTATAGTAGTACCGATTCGTATGGTCGCCAATGTTTCAATTGATGATACTCCATTGTGTGGAATTTTGCTTCTGAAATATTTATACCTATACATTCAGGACAATGCACTATTCACTCGAAGTTACAGTTCTGTCTACTCTGGGACAGGAATTCTTCTTTTGCAGGATCCTCGATTGAGCATTTTAATATCATCAATCACAACTACATGATTGTGTGCACAGATCCCACAGAAATGCCAATTTTGGAGGTGATGTGTGCAACTGTATTAATTAACTGTCTTGAAATAATTTTGCTAGTCTATTGCAGGTTACCTGCAGCATTTCGATAAATTCTTACTTTGTTATATTTAAACAGTTTCAAACTATTACATAAATGTTCTTGATCTTGCACCACTATTCATCACACTCACCATTACAAAACATCTCTATACAGATTATTGATTTTTTGTAACTATCGTTACTCCTATCTTAATTTTGTGATTGGCCAATTTGATTCCACGTCACAACATTACGTCATACAAATATTACTACAGCCAATCACGAAATTACATATATTTTTACTTATTTAAATGACTAAATAGGTTTACATAATCATCCTCCTTTATAAATCTATAAACTTTTCATACCTCCTCCAAACATAACCCAAAACTACTGTTACAACTCTTTTCATAACCACCACTAATATGAAAGAACTATGATCAGATAAGACACGTTGTCATTACTTAAGTTCAGCTGTTCGGTTCTAAACAAGATGAACACAAGAGAACATAATAGGTAGTAACCATGTTCTAAGTATGTAGTTGCCTCATAGTACTTTAGCAGAAAAAAGCCATTTAAAGCCTGGTGCGACAGATAAACATAAAAAATGCATTTGTTTTCAGTGTTACATATGGTAGTACTTGTAATCTTAGTCATTTCCTTGATAATAGACTTGATGAAAATTTAAGGAAAAAAAGAGCTCAAAAATTCTGTTATTTATGGATAAACTTGACAATGATGTGATTTGTTCCACTCTCAGCCACACAATTTCTTTACTCTACCTACTTAAGGTACTAATTCCGCTTTGTAGGTACCAATTGTAGCCTGAATTTCTGTATAGAGTTAGCAAATAACTGAAGTTAAGAAACACATTTGCTTACAACTTTAACTGTGTAAAAGTCTGTGTAATTTGTTACTGCTCCTCTATTAGGGAGCCAGCAAACTGGCTGACCACATGGTTCAAATTATAGGTACAATATGCAGGAATAAGGTTCCTGTCTACTGTAGTCTGTTGATAGCTTTCAATCACTATTAGGTTTAATTTTTCTATTTAAGATACTTGGGGGAAACTTACCAACCTATTACTCCATGTTTTACTTTAATGCCACCTCTGAGATTGCACTTGTTTACAGGTTACAGCAAGAAATCAACTGGAAACTTACACATTTGGAGTGAAGCAAGCTGTTGAGGAAGCTGCTGCAGGAAAACTAACAGAAAGTGAGAAGACAACCGTATTAGATTTGTGTAAATCAGTACTAAATTGGCTGGACAACAACACACTTGCTGAAAAAGATGAATATGAAGATAAACTAAAGGAGCTACAGAAAGAGGCTGGCCCTATTATGATGAAGCTGCATCAGCAGGGTGGTAGTGGAGCTGGTGGCAAAGGTCCAACTGTGGAGGAAGTTGATTAAATAGCAAAGCCAAACAGGACTATGTTCTAATCATTTTTGACGCAGCTTATTACAATTATGTTTTTATTTATTTACTTGAAGCAAATAGGCTTAATTTGAATATTGGAGTATAAAGACTTAACTAAATATGTATTGGAGCAGAAAACAAAGCACTATTGTTTATAGCACTGCTTGAGATAACATTTATAAAGACTGTTGGCAACAGCTGTTAAAAGCTCTTTTGTGGTTATTTACAAGCTTTCTTAATGCCATTGCACTTGAAAGTATGATACTTTTGGCCATTTTTAACAACTAATTACTGCTGATGTTTAAATATTTAGGATTATGAAAATATTACACATATAATAACAGAAAATCATAATTCAGAGCTGATTATGATAATGTCTACAAAAACCAGACTCTAATGGCCTATGATTCATTATAACTTACATCTCTCATTATTGTATAGAATGGCTAGGAAAAAATCTTGTAATGGGACCTGCTAAAACTGAAATAACAGAATATTTAAAGTCTATTTTTAAATAAATCTACCATATATGTTCCAAAATAAATAACTATATAACCATTATTGTTTGTTAAATTAACAATATTATAATGGGAAAATTAAACACCAATTGAGGAGTATTTTTCCAAAACTCGATAGATGCACAAAATGCATTTCTGAGAAAAACAATGTTTTCTATATATTGGCAATACTAATTGGTTAGCACAGCAAATATATTAGTCATTCAATTCTCCTTTCTGAAACTGTCTCATTTGATGTGAAAAGAAACAAATAGAATAGTTTAACTAGTGTAAATTTGAGATTTGAATCTGCAGAGTTTTTTCAAAAGCCGATAGATAGTGATTAACTTTTATACATGAGTGAGAAATTCACACAGAAAGTTCTGTTATTTTTGTTATTTATTGTTTTTGTTACATTTTATTTATGAATTTATTATTATTTATTTTCATCTTTTCATAATATATAATGTACTATACAACCAAAATATTAATGTTTATAAAGAGTACTTTATTAGGTATAAAGTTAAAAACTAAGTGCTGCTACATTCACGATAATGATATAATATTTTGTTTTATTCATGTAACAAATATTTTGAATGCATACAAAGAAATTTCAAACAATATGAATATTGAGCTTTAACATTTATTAGTGTCTTCTAGTACATCTTTATAAAATTAACAGTTTCTGGAATTTCAAAAAATTTAGCTAGATTTTGAACATTCCTTTTCTTTTCTTTGCTCACTCTATTAATTTTGGCAACATTTTGAGATCGAAGCAGGATTTCGCTGCAAGACATCACATCTACCTCCACAGGTAAAGCAGAATATATATTTTGAACTTCTACACTTACCTTATGGTCTCACTTTGATTGTTTGTAATATGTTATGATTTGCTATGTATTTATTTTTAAAGGAAGCTTTGACTTCAGTGCTTGTTTTGCACTTTCTTTCATGTCCTTAATTTTCCAGTCATCTCACTAACACAAAGTTTAGACAGTGGTTGATTCTGCTGCATATCAAAGCAAATAGTGATTGCCTCAGAGTTTTCCTCTTTCAATAGCTGATATAACCTTTTTGAATGTAGCTTGTACAGGCTGTACATGGTTCTTAGTTCATTTTTCTTTTACACATCTGCTTCTATCTTAATCTTCATCGGTCCCACTTTGGAGGTTGAGCATGTGTCAGTGTGTGGTGTACGGAATTAAAGATTGAAGAAGTTATAACATATGTATTTATATTTTGAAAATGAGTAGACTGGTAGATTTCTTAATATTCTTTCGTTGCAAAGTGCAAAGGTTGGTCCACATTTTTGTGATATTAAGTTCTTGAGGTCAATATCCTCTCTTTGATTTTGCTCTTCCATAATGGCTTTCTGTATATCTGTACTTCTTTATATCTTGCTTTATAGCAGCAGAAATGCCCTTCTGTAATATTCCTGTTCTGTCACCGCCTCTGGTTTCCTTGGCGCATTACCAGATAAGTGAAATTTTCTAGCCAGGAGAGATAATCTATCTTTTGACACCCCTGTGATTCCTTGGAAGCTTGCAGCACATATTGACAATACTCGCCCGTAATTAGTTCTCACACTGTATTTAATGCTAACAGGTTACTTTCTATTGTTCCTTTAATATGTTTAGTATTGATTTTTTTGTTGAAAAAATTTATGATAATATGGCAGTAATGTGTCGGTATTCAAACACAAACATCACTTAAATTATCCTTACTTGGACATGTTTCGGAGAACGGTTTGTCCAAGTAAGGGTAATTTAAATGATGTTTGTGTTTGAATACCGACTCATTACTTTCAAATGTTAAACGCATCACTGTTTCTAACCTTTTGTTTCAAATAATTTTAAGATATATATTTGCAGCTTCTTTCTACACCACTCTGCAATTTGGAGATGTAATACTCATTTTTCATAAGGATTTATCTTGATCTACTTTGTTGAGCACGGAAAGATGTTGATGAAATCCACTTATATCATTATAAGTCAAATCAGCTACAGCCCTTTACTTTTAGGATTTCATGGAGTGCACTTGAGACCATGTGAATATGGAATTGCTGGGTTATGAGCTTTCCTTGACTTGCATTCTGTATTTCCTTTCCTTGTTTTTGCAATTCCTACCTCCCATGCATTCTACAACTGGTACAGTTTCACAATCTGAGCTCCTATCCATTGTGCATAGTACTGTGCAATGTCTCAACTAAATGCCATGTAAGTATAACAAAACTTTAGAAATGAATGTGAAATCCAAGCGCACAACCTGAGTTCGCAATTATTGCCAACGGTACAGCAGTGTACAAAGCTTGCATGAATGATTCAGAATTCCAAGAATTGCAATAGTGATATGGCAGTCAATACCAACATGTGTTTCATAGAATTGAGTTTGCTATATACTGGATACTAAAATCATAAAATTGCATCTATCGACTTTTGCTTTAACTCTGAGCAAGTACATCTATCGAGTTTTGAAAAAACTGTTAATATTCCCTGATTTCTACACAGGGCATGAATCGAATTTTGCAAAATCTGAGTGCACAGAACGATAAAGAAGGTGAAAATTATGCCAATACTATATATAACTCAATTCTGTAAAATGTTGCATGTATCTAGTTTTGAAAAAATGCTCCTCAATTGAACAGCTATAGATATATAATTACATTTTGGAAATTAACCAATTTTTGTAGCCTTAACTTCTACATGCTTTATAGTAATTTGGCAATGTTATGGCCTATTTAGAGTAATGAGTTCATTCAGTTTGCTTTCTGTTGTTCTATGTTCAAGGTCTCTCAATTTTAAGCAATAATGAAGCACTTTTATATTTAGCATGAAATCTTCATCAGCTAATTTGTAAAAGCTATCACAGAAGGATTAAGGAATTAGAAGTCTGTATTTTGATAAAGGTAACAGAATTATCTGTAAGAATTACTTAAGTATGTAATTAACCAATTAAAGCTGAAAGTCATGCTATAAGTAATGTAAAGCTTAGGTAACTTAAATACAGCTCAATTAAGTTTTAACTGTGATTGATATATTTTACAGAATGTAATATTTACTCACAATCTGCTTCTTGAAATAAAACTAATTTGCACAGGATACTAATCATTTCATTTTAGTAACCGATAAGTGCGAGATCAAGATTTTGGCACCAAATCAGGGAGAATCAGTGTTGGCTTATTGCACACCAAGGCTATGATCAGTCAGCTAACTGCACCTTCTTCCATAACAGGGCTCAAATTAAGATGTACCACAATATTTTATTGCAGCACTTACTATTATTTGCTTAGGGACAAAATAATATTCTTACATTTTCTTCAAAGAAGTACATAGCATGTTTTGATAAGCATAGAAACACTATGCAATAAATTGAGAACACAAAGATGTAAAACTCTCAAAGACAATATCTGACTTAAGGCAATACAAGAAGTTTAATATATGCTATGCATGCACATTAGTTGCATAGAATTTGCCTTTTAAAGTTCAATATTTAAATTAAAAGAGAAGACTAGTCTGTCTGACATAAGGGCATACCAGCACAAGAATACATGAATGAATTAATTCACAAGTTCACTTTTAAGTTCTTTCATTTTGGTAGTTTAGTAAATACATCGGCCACATTATTGTTACTTGGATAGTGTCTGATACAGACCCATCATGTCTTGAACTCATCTTCCATCAAATGACATTTAACATCAATGTAGATGCAGTTTCTGGCAAGATGGTTTACTTTTATCATTTTGATGTTGCTTGCATTAACCACAAGTAAATTATTCTTTCTGACAGTAACTCTTCAAGGGCAGACATACTATTTTATTTCTTTGCAAAATTGAGTTGCAGCTATGTATCAGTTTCAGTAGAGCGGATTGCTACATTAAACATAAAATATATGGACCACTTGCATAGGTCATTGCATATTCAGTATATACTGTTGCCAGCATGACCAAAGTCACAGTATACTTCAAGAGGGTGAGCCTCCTCTTTTCTACAGTGAGAGTGCCTGTTTCTGGGTCTCCTTTTAGAAATCTCAGAGATTTTTTAACATTGTTTATATCCTGTTTAATATATAGGTATATGGGCTTACATAAATGACAATATAGCAGATACCAAGCTAAGTATGGAAATGTAAACATAGAGATCTTCCCAAGGCTTTTGATAAGGAAAATGCATTCCTCAGCTTTGAGCTTACTTTGAAGTTTCTGTATGAGAAATAGATGTGTTTTACATTTTTATGTTGTATTTTTTTGACATGCTCAATATATCTTGCTTGATTTATAAATAATCCATCATCTATTCTTTGACATCATGCCCAGATAATAGTCTGTCTTGAAGTACACTTTGGATTGAAATTCATTGTTCATTTCCGATAGAAGCTAGTTCATTTGTTGTTGGTTTTATCCCATTACAATTACATCAACTACATGGAATTCAATAAACAGCATTTTGCTACACACAAATTCAAACACCAGATTGTACTTGTTTCAGACCTTCACTTGTTAGATTCTGTGAATGATTCTGTGAATTATTTAAACCATTGTAAAGAGACATTTTAGGCCATAAAGTGCCTTTTTCAGTTTGCATACTTTTCCTAGAAAACTGTAATCTTCTAGCAAGTGCATGTTGATATCTTTGAGAATCATCTATAAAAAGTAAATTTGACATGAAGATTATACTTAATTCTTAGATTTTCAGAGAAAGCAATAGACCATACCATTTTTACTCAATTGCATTGGTTCACAGATCCATAAGCTTCTTTATAGTCAACTTATTTCTGTTGACATTGTCTAGCCACTAGTCTAGCTCTGCGGCGACTGTCATATTTAACTTTGAACATCCATCAGCTTGTAAGTATATCCCTTCCTAGAACACAATCTTCATTCTCTAGCTCCTAGGTTAGGTTCCTAATGATACATGCTTTCTCTTATTGAATGGCTTTGATCCATTTCTCCTTTTTCTTGACTCTTCATAGGTCAGGGATGAATAAGTAATGTAAAATCTAACTGATAATCTTAATATTTCTTTGGTAGTTTACTATATGTTTTAGGCCTTTGTTTGGACTTGATATCAGATTGTATCACATATAACATAACTGGTGGTTTGCAAACAGAACTATTATCTTATTTTCTTCTTCCTGATCCCATCATAATATTTACGTTTTTTATTCATTGCTTTCATGTTTTCTTCTCTACTTGTTCCTCTTCTTCATTTAGGTCATGTAGTTTTCAACTGCGAGTTTTATTTGACAAATCAAACAAATCAATTTTCTCTTCTGATAATCAAAATAATTCAACACGTCTTGATGAGTAGACCTTTTTATTTTCTACACCCCAGATTCTACAACCATTGTTAGCATATACAACAAATGTACCACTTCCTGCTATAGGATCTCACTGCTTGCAATGACATAGAATCCTAGTAAAGACTACAGATCCTTATGCTTGTCATCAAAAGAGATCAGATTTGTTGCAGTACCCCTTTACAGCAAGACTTGTCAGCTACAATTGGACTCCTTTTGCACATTGTGCAGTTTTAATAGCTATTCTCCAAATTACATTTTGCAACTTTGAATCATTTAACAGAGCTATCATTTTATCACAAAAAGTCAAATTCATTCTTCTGGCTGTTTGGCTTAATTGAGGTAAATGAGGAATGATATAGTCCAGTTTAATGCCCTTCCTTTGCTCCAACGTATAATGAACTTAATCTTCATTTAGTCACCAAACAGCTGAGGATGAGATCAAATGATCTTGAAAACGTTTCAATTATACAACAACATAGTAAGTGAAGTTTGAGTGTAAACATAGTGACTCATAAATCAAACTCAAAAATATGTGTTAATGTTTATTTTGGATTGGTCCTTAGAAAGTGTGCAGCTACTTCCAACAATGTGTAGCTTCCTGTTTCCTGCTAAACCTTAAGCCATTGTCAGTCAGTTTGTCTTTGACCAGGCAACGCACCTGATTGTGCACCAATTCACAAGATACATTTTAAACTCTTATTTTTAACAATATTATTAATTTTAGTTACTTATGAAACATGGGAGTATTTTATAAATATACATATAAACAGTATTATTTGTAGTCCTGTGCTTATCAGACACATTGCACCCGAACTTGACATGCATTTGTGTTGTTTCAGGTTTTTATACTTGAAAATGTCAAACTCAAAGAAAGTGTATGACCTGGAATGTAAGCTCTAATTGTAACTCTAATGCGATGCATACGTTTTCATGATAGGGACACTAGATCATCCAGAAGAGCATAAGATAGACTTACACCAATTTGCGATGTTTTCTGCAAATTTGTGGTGAACTTTCAGAAAAGTTACTGACTTGGGGACAATACCACCATAGATGAAATGCTTCAGGGTTTACGTGGAAAATGTTCTTTTCACCAGTACATTCCATCAAAGCCCAATAAATATGGAATAAAATTTATGCACTTGTGGATGCTAAAATGTTTTATTTGTTTAACCTAGAAATCTATCCTGTAAAGCAACCTGAAGGTCCTTTCCTGATAAGTAACAGGCCAAGTGATGTGGTTAAACATATGGCTGAGCCCTTATTTCGTACAGGTCGTAATTTAATGGCCAACAATTGGTTCAGAGATATAGAACTTTGTTAGGAACTAAAAGAGAAAAGACTGTCATATGTGGGTACCTTGAAAAGAAACAAAAGACAGTTGCCACCTGAATTTGTAGCCACCAAAGTAAGAGAAGAATATAGTAGCATTTTTGCCTTCAGGAAAGATACTATCTTAATTTTGTACATCCCAAGGAAACAAAAAAATATTATTTTTGTATCTACACTGCATGACAATGCAACAATTGATCCTGACTCTAAAGATAAAAAAAAAAAAAAAAATAATAATCAGCTTTTATAATTGAACAAAGGGAGGGGTTGACACTACAGACAAAGTGTGTGCTACATTTGACGTGTCTCAGAACACTAAGCGAATATTTATGTAAGTTGAATCCTCATTCCTCTTTCTCTGCAAAGAGCTCAGTAACTAGAAACTGTGGATTTCACTGTTTTTAGATAAGTTGCTCTAGTTGACATTCCTGACAGTCTTATCAGGTGTTTTGAAGGTACGTTTTGACATGCTTTAAAGTACTCATACTATTTTCACATGAAGCTGACATTGTTGAAATGTTCAAATCAAGGAAAATGTTTTCACCGTTTCTGGCACAACTTCTTTAAATGTGTTGATTATTAAGTAGGTACTTAAAGAGTCCCCTGGGTGATAACCTCTATGACCACAGCTACCCATATGTATGCTATGTAACTCTCCTTTCAATTTATCTTTTAAGAAGAATGTTTACTTGTTAATTAAGCTTTCAAACAACTTAATTTCTGGATTGTCCTTTGAATGACTGCATTATGTAATCCTATATTTCAAAAGAAGTCTTTGTATCTGCTTGTAAATTTCTGTATAAACTTATTCCCCCCTACATTGTCACTGTCTTCATTTCCATGAAAATTGCTGTTTAAAAAGTTAAGGCATTTTTCTATGGAGTCGAGAATTACTTTCTTGCATCTGAGTTGTCTAATAGACAATTCTATTAAAGAAATAAATATTCTGTTAAAGAAATACAACAAAAATACAAATGTATGTTTATTAAAATTTCTAAAGATTCCAAAGGCAATGTTTATGAAACTGAAGTTTCAGCCTTGAGATTTCATTACATTTTTCAACATGTTAACTAAAACTAGATAATCTGAAAGTTATTTCTGTAAAATGCACTTCTTTGAGAAGGTTCGCTGACAAATTAATGTAAGAATTTGTTTACAACAATGAATCAAGACCATATTTAACCAGTTTAGCTGAAATAGATTTCTTTAATAAGGGTGTGAATGCCTCCAAACCTTCCTCCCCTTACTGTGCATCTGTCATATGCATGTGATATATCTGTCATGTTCGATAAGATCGAACATTAGCATAGCTCAAGATGACCCTCATTTAACTCTCGTTACCGAATGGGATGGCTCAGGCGGTTTCACCTGTGGCCTACATTTGGGAGGCCTGGGTTCAGTTCCTGCAGCCAATCTACCTGACCCATGCATTCTTTTGGTGGTTTTCCCAGGACAACAGGCGAATGCTGGGTAGTTCAATTACATCCCCAAATTTCCTGTCCCTCCATTTCATCTCCATTATCATTTCACATCATCTCTCATTTGGTGGTCTCTTCCAGGGTAGAAGTGTTGTTGGGTATCTCAATGCTGTCATGCCTCCTTCAGACCTCTCGCTTCATCTTTCCTCCTGGGGATGCCCCATTTGGGGCTTTGGTAAAATCAACCACAGGTTTTAGTGCTGAATCCCCATGTTATATCCTAATCCTAGCTCTCAGTCATTTCATATACCTATATATATATATATATATATATATATATATATATATATATATATATATATATATATATATATATATACATGTTAAATTTTCTACTGTTGACGAGTCACCTGTTTACTGAGTTTTTACTCACTATCTGTAAGCGTATGTGACAATAAAGCATCTTATCTTATCTTATCTTATAAAGTGATGCAAAGTGATGGTTTCTTAAATAACTTTCATCCTCAGTTAAAACTGTGAAGTCTCCAAACAATTCCCTTTGACCATGTATGAATGAGATTCATCATAACCACAGAATGATATTTCCTACCGTGACATAAAATAAACTGCCAAATTAGGCCCTTCATTATACACGTGTTCTGATCAACTTCATCATTGTGCCTTTTGTTATTAAGATATGTGTCTTCTGAAAGTGTCTGCCATATTTTAGGTTATCCTAGCTCATTAAATTTAACAATTGTGCTAATATGTTTTAGGAATGACTCATGCTTATTTATTCTTTTGGCATTATTTTTCAATATACTTCCTATTCATAATTCACCCTAACTAAGGTTTCTCGGGTTACCGCCATGTTAAATTGATGAAGTTGCTTGAACTTTCGGCCATCTTGGCTCCATGGCGTTCTTCAGGAAACTGAATTAGTAATCACTGCATGAAAGTTTCAAGTCTTATTTCATAATTCACACTATTCTAAATTTTCTTTACCACCCAGCAAAAAATGAAAATGGTAGAGTTATTTCAGTTAACCAAGGTTTCAGTATATACCATAGCACTTCAAATCATCTTACATATTTCTAATTTTTTGTTTCATAATTAAATTAGGTATTGGTCTTGTACCTCTTATCTGTAACTTATCTTGTAATTCATTTGGAAGGATAAGTTGAATCCCTTTTAGAAGAGTCATTCTTAGGAAACTATCACCATACTCACAACCAGAACAAATACTAGGGCATTTTACTGTTGTACTGCAAAGTGAAATTAATGAAGAATGTTACACATAGTGCTTGCTTATGCTCGAATTCATGGCAGCACGCAGAGGCTGCAAACCTCTCATACCTTTCTTACTAACAGAACTTTGAGAGCTCAACTACGTGTGTGAGGCCATAGTCTGCCTCAGAAAGCTGTCCGCTGCCAATGGATCTTTCATTAAACCACACAGAACTCAGCATTCAATCAGAAATTACAGTTGGAGAAAAATGCTATATTTAGAACATATTGGTAACAGGTAAGACTGTGGCAGAAGTTCAGGAAAAAGCAAACCCCTTATTAGAATCAATTGGCACTTATTTAAAAGCACTGAGAATGGTACTAAACACAAACAAAACCGAATGGATGCAAATTCAACTCAGTAATAGAACAAAATCTGGCATCACATTAACAGTACAAAATAAGCAAATTAGCCAAGTAGCACAAAAAAACTTTTTAGGATTCGTTATAGATAGTAGTTATAGAAAAGATCAACAAGAAAATAAACAAGGGCATATATGTATTAAAACAGACAACACAAATTATGGATGAAGTCAGTGCACTAAAGGTTTATTATGCATTTATACATGCACACCTAAATTATGGGATAATTTTATGGGGAACAGCCAGTAAGAAGAATATGTTAAAAACATTTAGGCAACAAAATAGAACAATTAGAATAATAGAAAATATCCCTAGGAGACAATCATGTAAATGTAGCTTTAAAAAACTTAAAATACTCACATTGCCCTGTTTATATAAATTTGAATGTCTCAAACATGTAATATGAAACCACTTAGAAGGAATAAATATAAACATTCATGAATACAATACAAGAACAAAACAGAACTACTTTAGAAATAGGTTCAGGGGAACATTAGCTGCCAAATGTATTGAAAGTACTGCAAAAAATTTATAAAATCATTTACCTCACTCTATCAAGGTAATATAAAACAACTACAAATAGTTTCTGAGATTGATTTTGACGTCACTGTTACTAAATTCCTCCAAACACATATATCTGTAAATAGATTTATTTGTTTTTATTTTTGGACTGTAAAAATGTAATTTTAGTGCTATTTTTTGACGATACTTTGTAAAAACTATTGCAAATGGCAGAATAAACCTGAATCTGAATTACAATGAGAGAGAAACAAAAAATTGGAATGTAAAAATCAGATGCACTAAAGTATTAACTTAAGTATTAAGTTTAAATATTAAAGTATTCCTA
This sequence comes from Mantis religiosa, assembly GCA_030765055.1. Taxonomy (NCBI): domain Eukaryota; kingdom Metazoa; phylum Arthropoda; class Insecta; order Mantodea; family Mantidae; genus Mantis; species Mantis religiosa. Next base: position 181,271,358 of record CM060950.1, read on the forward strand.
ATTTGTTGGAATATTTTTCATAATAAATAGTCATATTTACTTGCACTCACCTGCACCTTTTAAATGTTAGGAAGTAATTTAAACATTTTCAAGGGCATTTGTACTCATCATGAGATGTTGGGTTACTGAGGCTTCCTCTACTTTGTTTCCTCATCCTGCTGGGAGTCATTATGCTGCCATCTGATCATAGGGGTACAAATGGGGACTGAAATATTTATTGAATGGTTACTGTTCTTTCTAATTATGTGTATTTTTACCCAGATGTTCAATTCTGTTGGTGAGGTGATTGGTTCTAGCCATTTTATATTTTTATGAATTATGATTTAGACCAATTATGTTAAAAGATGGTATGCTATAGCACATTTATTTACTTGTTCTAGTTGTATGTTTTTCTGCTGTTCTTTTAGTCTGGTTTCAATGTTTCTTTTCATTTTGCCTATGTAAAATTTCTGACATTCTTCACAACTGAGTGCGTGAAAATCTGGAATCTTTCAGGAATACTTAATACTCTTCAGGAATACTCTGCAGAGCCTTAATCCTCATTTTGACTCTGCTCCCAATTAATTTAATGTAGCACCCATAGAAAATTTAAGCTTGTGAATTACACATTACCAAAATAAATTATTATGAAGGATGCTGTTCCCTAACATAATAAATAAAGTAGTGTAGGCTGTTCTATGGACGGTGGCTAAGCCACTCAATTTTCATCAAAGTGGCCTGGGTTTGATTCCAGGTGACTGCATGTGAGATTTGTGGTGGACAAATCGGCATAAGGGGTTTTCCTTCGGGTAGTCTGGTTTCCCCTGCCATCTTATTCCACCAGTGCTCCATCTACATTTCCTATATCATCAGTGTTACTGCCTGCAGTGCCACATGTAGTAAAAGTGGGCGTTAACGACTACAAAAAAGTAATAATAACAACTTCATTTCTTCCAACTGAAATAAAATTATCTTTCAGAAATTAGTGTGCAAAAGTGTGTGACTTTAAGCTGTGCAGTAGAGCATTATATATTTCCTTCACAGTCACATCAGGTCAACAAAAAGTTCACAAACGGTCACATTCCAGATTCATTCATATTCACCCTTAAAGTGGAAATACTAGAAGATGTAGAATAATTAAAAACTTGGAGTCTGATTTCAAGGTTGTCTTGATTAAATAAACATGTTAAAATGTTAAATTTAAAGGGAGTCGAGTAATGACAGTAAACAACACTTACTTAGAAACCATTTTCATCCATATTTTCCTTTGATTCATATAAAATATTTTCATGTGCTTTATGAGAGGCACTGTCTCTGTGCAATGATTAAAATTTTTTCTGATTCTTCATATATTTTTCTAATTAATCCATTGTTTATCTGATTCCCAAGGTTGCATATTCAGATGTGGTAGAGGGTAATGGATTCTGATGGTCATAAAAAGCGTGATGTGCATGCTGAAAACCATAGCTGTGAAATCAATTCCCTTAAATAAAAATAAAAATGAATTTAAAAAATATAAAACAAAGAGAAGTTTCAATATCCTGTAACTTTTCTACATCAGAACATACCAAAATCTGTACATGTATTGCCCTACCATTTTTTTTTCTGTTTACAATCAACCCTGATTTCTGTGATACAATTACACTTTTCAAGATATAGACAACATAATGGAAAACATGAATGTTGTGTTCAACATACAAAGCAATGAAACTAGCATTATGGTCTCTATAACGTCATTATCACTAGCTGTCCTCTTTGAGCTTTATCCATCCTTAAGTTAACTCATTCTCATATTTAGACATCAATTGCAAAATGGCAAGTACTTTAAATTGTGTAATCTTAATACTTTCTTTGTTGAAGCTATGTGTAGGTTTCCTAGTCATTCTTAAAAAATTGTAGTTCCTTGAGGAATTAGCAAATTATGTTATCTCTCTACTTGCAATATTCAGTTAATCCCAAAAGTCTTAAATTTATTTGGTTAATTGATTTATTTAAGGTTTAAGGAACAGACAGTGTCATCAATATGGTAAGTACATTATATAAATAACATGCATATTTACCAGGAAAAGCCCTGATTTTAAAAAGAGTATGCTATTTTTTGTGATGTACATATTACATCTAGTAAGTACTCCTTCAGCCAATTATTCCTTAACAGTACATGGATCAGCATCAGTCAAAAAATTTTTTTTTTTTATTTCAAGGCAGTTTTATTATATTTTAAATCTTTAAACGGATTCTGGTGAATGGCTATTATTAACTTAGTGTCCACTTAGCTACTATATAGTCAACCCCTGAATTTGTTTTAAAATGGTCATTGTTACCCCTGTAGAAATGAGTTCATTTCAATGTTATTTCTCATGGAAATCAAATGTTTTATATTACAAAAAATACATGTAATTGAAAACTCAGACTGAAAAGTGCAATGGCATAGTCAGGATCTGAACCAGGGTCTTTTGCTCTCCATGTGATTACTGTAACCAACCAAGCTACCATTGAAAAATATTGTAATATCATTAAATTTACCTCACTGACTCATATTTATTCTGATAAACCGGAAGGATACCTGAAATCATACTTGAGATGGTGTACCACAAGAGTGACTTACAATATTGTAAGTACTTTGAATCTGAAGGTTTATGAGTAACCTTTATTAGGTCAAACAATGATAATACTATGCAGCCTTAATTTTGCGGCAATGTATTTGATAAGTGAGTATGACTAAATAAGTTCTCCTGATTTTAGAAATGTCACTGGTTTTTCTGTATCTCATTTAATGCTCATACTAATTGTGATTTATTATAAAACCTCATTAGGCTTGGTGCTATTTTGCAATAATAGCAAAATTTCTTCTATCAGTATGGCTCTGCTTTGCATTGTTGTTCTTGTTCATAAAATTGAAATTCAAGGTTTATTTATGGATGATCATTGATTGCTGTGATCCTCAGAGTCCCATGCCATATTCGGTGTGAAAGACTGCTTAATTTTCTCAGAGGCCTCTTTATCAAGCTAGAGGTTGTCTTACATGTGTAAAATTAAAATTGTTATTTTTACACATTACCAAAATAAATTATTATGAAAATTTGTGTAAGGATGAGGTTCCCCAACATAAATAAATAAAGTAGTGTAGGCCGTGTTATGGCCGGTGGCTAGGCCACTAAATTTTCACCAAAGTAGGTTATTTTACATGTCAGGACTACCAGTTTTACTTACCTCTGAAGGCAATGTGCAAAGGAGTTTTAACCTTAGAAAAATACATTGCCTTCCGCCAGGTTTAAACTCAAAACTACAGGAACAGGATTGTTGTGCATGTTTGTCAGGCCAACAGTAATCCATAAAATTCTCTGACCTAGAACTTTTACAGATGATTGCTGAAATAGTTACATATTTGCAGTTTCATGGTAGTGGCAAAATTCTTAATGCTGGCTAGTCCAGCGACATTGTCAGTTACAATGTGAATATGTTGAAATTCTAACCTGTTGTTTATGTTTTGTTTCGCTCTGATAATGGCGAGTGTGTCATGAATTACAAAAAATGTGTTAGTAAACTAATCTTTTTCTGCTACGTGTGTGAGTGCTACATAATGAAGGCAATGAAGGGATGGGGGGCAGAGGAGGGCAAAAGTTGCATTGGTGAAGCATTGATACCATGTGTATTTTAGTGAAATTAAGTAACCAGGACAAGGTATGTCTCCCCACGCATTTCTAAAACATTTCTGGAATACCTAAAACAATGGAGTCAAGGTAAATATAAATTTGGGGGAGAGACAGATTCATTATGGAACAGAAATTTCAATACCCTCACCTAGTCCAGTTTACCTGATACTGGAACTTGCTTAAATTCCACTGATGAGGAAGTTGATAGGGATTATGCACCATCAACAAAAACAGTAAGCTGTTTCCAACTGTTTAACCAACTGAAATTGAGTAATCTAATATACGACCTCAATCTCATGGAGAATATATAGAGACTGCTACATTCAAGATCGAGTGAAAGAAAGTCTTCTTGCCTTGGGAACTATCTTTTCTTGGTACTGACATAGAGATAAGGGGTTCAGCATGTACTTGAAGAAGGAAGATGATATGATCTACCGTAGTGCCATTCCAGTACCGATATTTGATAATTTTTTATCTCCAGCTTTAAAACATTTCACAAAATTCGTCAAATTATATGTACACAAAATTAATATAATAATATTTATGAAATGGTGATTTAGATCATAACTAGGAAAGAGAGGTCAGGACCATGCAGATTAAAGGATCAGTACATATGAACCTCAGGAAAAAATGGTATGGAGGTCTCAAAAGACTGCGGGTACCCAGTGCAATATTAATGTTTTTTATGCAAAACAGAAAAAGAACTTTGTCAGCAACCATAGTTCTATTTTTTTTTTTTTTTTTTTGTTGACTCTTATCTCTGTGCTTTATTATGCTTAACTGCTACCCTTTTTTAACAAAATGCAGCAAATAAGACGTAACCAATAGTCCTCCAGTTATTTCTAATGAACAATATCTTTGCTGTGATGAACATTTTAGCATATAACATTGTACAGAGTAAATATTAAAAGCAGAAGCATTATTAACAGTGAAATATTCTTCATTTTTGAGTTTGATTTATGAGTCACTATGTTTACACTCAAACTTCACTTACTTGTTGTATAATTGAAACGTTTTCAAGATCATTCAATCTCATCCTCAGCTGTTTGGTGACTAAATGAACATTCCTCTTCTTCCACTACTACGGTGCTCCAATCCCTCTGCCATCTGGTGTTAGGGGGGGGGCACTAAGTTTTAATACTTCATTTAATGCCGGGATTTCAAAATTTATAACTTTATCACGGTTTTTGGTTATGAATATTTTTTCCCAAATATCCAATTCTATGGGTGTACTTAAAGATTTTAACAGTTTAATGTTATGGCCAATGTTGTGGTTTTCTGTCCAAAAATGGTGTGAAACTGTAGATTTTTCTGTTTGTTTCAACTTAATGTTCCTCTGGTGTTCTTTTTGCCTGGTTAACAAGTTTCTCTTAGTTTTTCCTATGTAGCTTTTATCACAGGTTTCACAATTTATCTGATAAATTCCCGATTTCAAAGTGTTGGGGATTGAATTTTTCAGTGGTTTATTTAGCAGGTTCCTCAGACTGAATTTGTTTTGGGGTGCTAGTTTTAAGTTTAGTCTTTTGAAGATTCGTTCAAATTTTCTAAAAGCCCATGGATGGTAGGTGAATTTTCTATATTGCCAATTTGTGTTTTTAAGTGGTGTGAGAGTGGTATTTTTTGATACCAAAATTATTATATATATTATATTATTACCCATTCACCGTCCAATATGACTTAATGTTGGAGGACGTAGATTACAACAGCAACAAAAAACAGACTATGTATCTGTTACGGCCGACGAAACTACAGATATTGTTGATATGTTTCAGCTTGTAATAGTCTTAAGGTATTGTAATGCCTTAGGTAGTCCTGTTGAGCGATTCTGGGGATTTTTTATTCCAAATGGGAAAAATTCTGATGCAATTACAGAAGTTGTAATTTCTGAGCTTGGCAATATATTATAAGAAAATAAGAAGAAGCTTATAGGCCAAAGTTTTGATGGTGCAGCGATAATGAGCGGGACTATCAATGGAGTTACTGTAAATGTTGTTTACGAAAAGAAGGAGGCACTGAAGGAATGTTTTCAAATTTTGTCAGAATCGGAGATCTCAAGTATTGCGACATGTCACAATTGAATCTCCGCTTCAGGTTTACAAAACATTTTTCTGTGTCTTCCCTGCTACAAGATTCACAATTTGAGTAATTTAATTCAATATTTCCAGAAAATGCTTTCAGTGAATGCATAAAAATATTCCCAGTGTTTGATAAGGACAAACTACGTACAGAACTTTCAGTCATCTATTCAAGAGAAGAATTCAGGAATATTGGTGGTGCTGTAAAATTGCTTCAATATCTTAGAGCTAATAATCTTTCTTCCACTTTTTCTGAAGTATTAAAACTTTTAAAAATAACTATTACTCTGCCTCTAACAACAAGTTAATCTGAGCGCTGTTTCTCCACACTGAAAAGAATTAAAACATTCCTTAGGAACACTATTAGAGAAGATACATTAACTGCGCTTGCTATGTTGTCCATAGAAAAAGAATTGATAGAAAACATCCCAAAGTTCAACGACAGAGTGATTAATAAGTTTGCTACAAAGAACGATCGCCGTATGCAGTTCATGTTCAAATAATTAAGGCAAGCTAACATTTCAATAATCAGTGCCGCCCTCCTAGGTATAGACAACATGAGCCGCCACTGTTTGCAACTCATGCACTCAAATGTTTTAGATGTTTAATTACAACCAACCGTCGTCCACAGACCTCCACAACCAAATAACAAACAGATAAAGGAAAGGTCACCTTGTTTCTCTTCATTTGCCATGATTTCTTACTAAATCAACGGTTACAGCAAGTCCTCTGTTTATTGCCATCTTGAGTAAATATAAAATTATTTGGTTGATGTGCACCTAGTCGTTTAATTTCAAGTCCTTCTTCTACCTTTAATGAATGAAAGGGACTTATCAATAAATAATACATTTTATTCTTCATAAACTTGCACTACTTTGTCCGCCAAACAATTAAGATTCCAACAGCAATTACATGAATACTTAACTTCATGTATCGGGCCACAGCTGCCTGGCCCAAAGTGTTGCAATGTGCTGTTTTGGAAGAGTAGAGAAGAGGAACAAGAGAGGTATAGAGAGTTGCTCAGCAGGGTGTATAGAGGGGTGAGCAGTGACTGCGGGCCTACGTAATCTGGTCCATCGTCCTGCTTCGCGACCAAGATTGGGATTTCGTTATGCTGGGCCCATTGTTCCTATGCCCCCAAGTTGGGACACCCCCGGGAGGAAGGATGAGGCGAAGGAGACAGAGGGCGGCCGACTTAAGGAGCCACGACAGTACAGAGGGCAGGGTCCCTACAGTTTACTTGGATAGACACTTCCTCCGACAGGCCAGGACAACGAAATCGCTCTCCACAGCGGGACGCAACGAGCCCAGCAGCCGGGCCCTAATGGTCCCTGGCTGGCGGTCCTGAAATGGTCCCAGCAGAGGAGCGGAGACCGGCAACCGACCTACCGGAGGAGGAAGCAGTTTTCCTCAGACAATATCATCCTGCCATGCACCACCGAGACACCCGCCGACACTTCTACCCTGAAAGAGACCACCAGATGAGAGATGATATGAAATTATAATGGACATGAAATGGAGGGACAGGAAATTCGGGGAATGTAATTAACCTACCCAGCATTCGCCTAGTGATCCGGGAAACACCCCGAAAAAACCATGGGTCAGGTAGGTCAGCCACGGGAATCGAACCCGGGCCTCCCGAATGCGGGCCACAGACGAAACCGCCTGGGGCATCCCGCTCGGTTTCGCGACCAGGATACTGGCGCGGTTGCCGTGTAAAGCATTACGGGCTGCAAGCTTCGGTAACCATTACAAATCATGGTGTTATAAATTACTATTGCAATGATTATTACAGTTGAATAAAATTTGAAATACATGCTTTCTTGAAATAGTAAACGCCTAGAAGCTGCGGTATATTTTCCGTGGGGCCGTGCCCCTCTGGTCCTTAATGACACTCCGCCTCTGGGTTTTGTAATCCCTGATTTACACACTTCGTTAAGCGTTTTCCACATTTCCCCGTGACTTTGATAATGCCTTAAAGTGTCACTTGTCAACCACGGGTACTTTTCTTTAACTTCTAGTATAAATATAACTTGCGATACCATTGCCTTCGTTATATTTTCGATGCGATAGCTTCACATCAGTGACATATAGATTCTTACTTCTGCTGGAGAATTTAAAGTGCGAGTGAGCTGTTTCTCGTTTACATAACAAACACTAACGATCATGCAATACAGGGACTTCCTGCTTATTGGAGCACGATGATTCAGCATAAGTAGCACATGAGAAAATTTTCGACGTGTTATTACTTTCTCGCCTCTGTTCTGTAGTTTGTCTTTGCTTTAAATAGGAACGAAACACAACAAGGAATGTTTCATCCACCACATTAGTTTGTGTCATCAGAAGTAATCAGTAATGCACTTTTTACTTTAATCATATTAAACAGCCCTCACATTAGAGTATGCTCGTGAATAGGTACATGTGTGACGTTACCAGATCAAACAGCAGCTAAAATTCGAGAAAAAAACACTGTAACAAATATGCAGCATCAAAGGTACTTTAACATGACAGACAAGGTGCCTTTTCATTCAACCATCTATACTGATTTGCGGGCTCAATGGTGCATTTCATGGCAAGTTTCCTATGATACTTCTTTAGCAATTATGCTATTTTACCCGTTACACAGCTCCATGGTTTCTCCGTTGCTCTACTCTTCTATGCATTTGGAGGCTTGTGAATGGTGCATGCTAATAAGGTAGCATATGGTACCCTTGTTACGTTGTGTTAGCTAGTATGACGTAGAATTACGAACACTGCTATGTTTTACTTCGTATTCTTAAACAAATGGAGTGGATTGTGGAAAGAATATGTGGTTTTATGGGCTCCAGGATATCTAGTTACTTATTGATAATCAGAATAAAACAATACTAACATAAGTGAGTCGGCACCAATTGGGCATCAACTTTGACATTAACAAGTATCACATATTTTCAAAACTTTAAAAACTATGAGACATTAATTAAGCTTTCAATGTTGATAATCCTTCCCTTACCTTAATATAACTCATGTGCCGCGCCTATTCATGCTCTCTCAAATATAAATCATAACCTTCCCTCTTTAACCATGAATAACCCAATATCTAACTATACATAAGTGAGTATTAATAAACATTAGCAGCCAATTAAACTGGTGTTATCGTTTACATCATATTCACGCACAATCTGAATCCTAAGAAAAAGATTTCACAGCTCTACCGAGGAAACAGCCGACACAGAACAGCGCAAAACGGCCACATGACGTCGAGAAATGAACGGACCAGATAACGAAGAACGATGCCTCAAAATGGTGCAAATTTCTTCGTGGAGAACAACATGCCTCTACTCAAAGCTGATTAAGCATAAAAGACCTTGCAAGTAGACACTGAAATATCTTCGAAGAACAGAAGCATTGCAATCATTTGCGTCCAACTTCAACAGGTTCTATTTTACCCCCAGCATTCTATCAACAACTGCCAAATTATAATTTTGGCGTACATGAAATGGGTACATGAAATGGGTACATGAAATGTGGCGTTGAAACTTTTTTATGAGTTGTGAAAAGAAGGTGTGCTGTAATATGCATTACGAATTGCATTGTAAAGGGCGTCAATATTTCTGAACTACACCGGAAAGAAGGGTTAATTTCTAATAATAACTGGTGAGCTTGTGCCTTACTGTCTCGCAAATACCTCTCAGAGAGATTCCAGAACCATCTAACGTGTTTTACAAGTGGGTCGAGAGATGGAATATCCTTGTGAAGGAATCATTTGAGCCTCTCTAAAGACAGAGCTTAGTTTCACATCCGGTGTATATAGCACTGTGTTTCAGGTAGAGATATGTGTAGTTCTTGCTCGTGAGGAAATCGATTTAGAAAATGTGTAGTGTTTAACGCCCGCTTTTACTACATACGGCACCGCAGGCGATGACACTGATGATACATGAGATGAAGATGGAGCACCGGTGGAATGAGAAACAGGGGAAACTGAAGATCCCGGAGAAAACCCGCCTCAGCGCCGTGTTGTCTACCACAAATCTCACTTTGCGGTCGCCTGGGAACGAACCCGGGCCGCCTTGGTAAGAGCCACGGCGCGGCCCCAAGCGATTTAGAACTAGAATACAAAGGTAAGCAAGCACCTACTAAAACATGTGATTCACATAAGCTAAAATAGAAATTGGTTTCGGAATGTTTTCGACTCTTGCAAATAATATCACAGTCCAATTCTGTGGTACTGGGATGGTTGTCAAGCATCAAGGTATTGAAGGCATTTAAAGAACCGGTCATCTGCCAAAAAGGGAGTTGGCACCCCGTACTATGAACATGAACAGTTCTACGAAATGAACAAATCATATTCTAGAACCTCAGTAATACAATGAACCAGAAAATTGAAAAGTACACAAAAATACCTGTGAACAAATATTATGTAAAGCAGAGTTGAAGGAACTAATGATACGTTTGCTAGATGCCTGCTACAATTAAGTAGGACTAGGATTGGGAAGACAGCTGGAACATTAACTGGGCGTGAGTGTTTGAAATAGCACTTAAATTTTCTCGGTGTGTTCCAACGGGATAGTAGTCACAAAATGTGGGCAGCTTGAAGAAACCGCCCATCATTTGCCATTAGTTGCAGGGTCCTAGACAGGGGTACATTTCTACTCTTTGTGGTAGAATTAAAGATTTTATCTCAGGAAGGGCAATGAAAACCCCAACGAACTCCAATTCCCATAAGATAGGAATCAGGGATTGCAGGAAAGGTCTATAAGTCAAGGTGCGAGAGTCCGTTTAGCTGTCCTTAACTGTCTAAACTTACTACTAACATTATTACTGCTGCTTAAATACCTACTGCAGTTTGCCACAGCAAAGAAAGCCTCCGTGGAATGAGGCGCAAGGGGGTTACACACTGTTCCGATACTCTGTCTGGTACTCAAGTCAGTTCAATTACAGCCCATTCAAAAACATTTCGGCGCCTTCTGTTCTTGATTTTAGTGTACTGAGTTAATAGGGATCATGTGTTTTAATGGTTCTACTCCTTGTGTAGCATGCGTTCTCTGCCACACACCTACATGTCCTTTTCGCACTACCACTATTATACTTGGCCTATACATCCCTGGTCCACTCTTGTTACTTTCCTTAGATGATGCCGAAGTTTTCATGTTCTACTCACAGCGCTTTACCCTATGACCGGGATTTACCCACACTGAAAAACGAAATAGCTGTCTAGGTTATTATTCCTTTTGAGTGCAAATATGTATCGGCGATTCATGCCTAACGGGATATTCATTGTCCATGAATCGCAGAAAAATGACTATAAAGGCTTTGGAAGTATTGAATGTAAAATTGAAAAAGTTTCCAACGAGAAACTATCTCATGGAATGTGGTTCAATTGATGCATTAAGATCCCCACAAGGGTCATAATAAATTGTACACATGAGAGTATTGTATTAAAGAATGTCAAAGACAACAAAAGCTTCCGATACCCGAATTCCTTCTTTCTTCCTTACTTTGGGTTCTACAGTGAGCCAATTCCAACTAAAGTCTAAAGAAGGAAGACCTGTCACATGTGTGTAAATACGTGAAGAATAACGAAAGTTCTATGAAACCCTACCCACATATTTAGAAGAATATGGAAGTTCACAATTATTACTAATCAGCCGGTCAGGTGTACCATCACATGTTTTTTTTAAATATCGTATTCTATAGAACGAGGTTTCATGTTATGGCGTCTTAGATGAAAATATATTGCTTTGGATGTGCAATTTGAATGTTTGAAGTGAAGTACATTTGTTTCTGGTTTTGCTGCATATTATTTTGCTATTATATGAACATATATAATTAATTCGCTGGTTTTATTTTGAAAAGGAAACCTTAGTAACCACTAGGACAGTGATATTGGAGTCGTGTTTGTTGAGGGGCACCCATAGTCGATGATTTACGAGCGCTGTTCAACAAAGAATGATCACAATTTTTTTTGACAACGTACGTTTACTCCTCCTCATAATTTTGATGGTCCTTCTTAAAATAGTTTCCCCTGAATATGATGCACTTGTCCCAGCGTTTCTGCCAGTCTTCAAAGACATGCTGGAAACCATTTTTTGAGAGATCCTTCAAAATCGCCTCCGCAGCCGTCAGCATTGCTTCTGATGATGGATAACGCCTCCCACAAACGCGTTTCTTCAAGTTAGGGAATAGAAAAAGGTCACATGGGGCTAAATCCGGGCTATAGGGAGGGGAAGAGATGCACCACACGTTGATTTTTGCAAGACATTCAGCAACAACATTGGCAATATGCGGCCGCGCTTTATCGTGGTGCAGCATCCAACCTGCTTCACGGAATTGTGGTCTTTTGTGCCTGATATGGACCTGCAATGTTTTCAGGACATCCCTGTAGTATTGCCCAGTTACTGATGTGTGTGCAGGTACAACCTGCTGATGAACCATTCCATGAATATCAAAGAAAGAGATGACCATAACTTTCCCAGCAGAAGCAGCCACTTTTGCTTTTTTGGGGGGGGGGGTGATGAAGGGGATTTCCACACTGAGCTTTCCTGTTTGCTCTCAGGATCAAAATGATGTAGCCAAGTTTCATCAGCAGTGATTACGTTTGATAGAAACTCCGGATCTTCCTCTAACATCAACTTTAACTGCATTTTGCCTCCATTACAGCGGTAGGGGATACTGAACATGTCTGAACTTGCCTGGTTCTCACAGGCGGGAACCAGGAGTACCAACAATGAAACTACTACGGCGTGTTTGTTTCACATTAAGCTAATAGAATATAATAAGAATTTACTTTAGTGCTAAAAATTATGACCGTAAAAAATTAAGATCATTCTTTATTGAACAGCCCTCGTACAATGAAAGGGTTGAGTCATATACACATACATCGCGCACAGAATTAACGCAGCCACAATGCCAAAGAAATGGTTCCGTATGTCCATATTACAAAAGTATATATTGAGTACGAGAAAAACTTACTGAAAACGTCTATTGCAAACTGGCAATTGAACAATTTACTCCACATGGTAGATCGAGTAATAAAGACATATCAACACGCTAACGGTTGGACGTTGTATTGTAAAATGAGAGGATAAACAGTTTAATTTAGTAATATGCGCGGCATTTATTTCTGCCGATATTTCCCTACATAAAAAACACCATATTCTTCTTCTTTTTCTGCTTTGTCGTTGGCAGGCTGAGGAACAGCTCGAAGTGTGTCAAAATGTGTACCTGCCCTAGAAAAGGCTTAACCATGAATTGACGAGATATGGGTTTTAGAGGATAGCGGGTGGGAATAAGGCAGGGCGAAAGAAAGCAGGTAACTTTTTGCTGCTCAACGGCTGCGGACTAGGATGCAACGGCCCTTGTGCACCGCTAATGGAATAGTTAAATTAAGAAAAGAAAAATGTAATTTTGATAATGCAGAGAAATTCTTGGGTGGGTTGTAATTCAGTTTAGGCTGCTCTAAATACTTTACGTTTACCGATTATGTCCGCAAGCCATGCGGGGAAGCCGATATCGGTTTAAATGGCGTTCTCTGGTACGTTAATCGCCAAGAGACCTAACCAGAGCACTCTAATAAGTTGACAATTGATCTAAAACCGCAGACTTGCAGAAGAACTTTGATCGCAGTTCTGCCCCTGATAAGCTGTCAAGAACGGACTTGAGGAAATGCCCTCATGTGTGACATTATTTTTGGATCTTTATGTTGGTGTTTCTCTTCCTCCTGTACCAGTTCTAACACGAAGGAGACATAATATGTCTGGTAGCTTGTGAATACTATTATGTGATGCAAACATTTTATGGTAGCACTACAAATGCAAACACGACCCTAAAGCCTTTATGTTACTCTTATACGTCCACTGACATAACATCTCTTCGAATTTCGGTTTCTTGCTCCTGCAATTCAATCTTTAGAAAAGCCTGGAGAAGAGCTGGAAAAACAAGTAACCGTGACGACAGAACTTATCGACAAGCTGTAAGCTATGAAAAATGGCCTAAGAAAAACAACTACTACGAAACTGCAACATATTTTACGAAAAAATGTGGAAACTATAAACTGCCTATATAAACATGATTGCATACTAAAACAGTGATTTAAACTACTCAGATGTAGAGAGAAGGTGCGTAAAAGGTTTTCCACAAGCACCTCTATTTACAGAAGATGTGAAATACAACTTCTCTTGTAATAAGTTGGTGTTATTGGAAAGGACAATGATTTTCGTAGGGAAACCTCATAACATGGATTCATTTGCAATAAATAGACATAGAAATTAATTAATATGCACATTGTGAATTAGCGTTTGCATTGATGGTTAAATAAATATGTTCCAGTTATATAATTCAGCTGTACATGGTGTAACAGTATCGCAGAAATAAAGAAAATGTTCACGAGATATATGAAATCCTTCGTCTCTACACAATACGAGCATTACCGCCTGGGGTCTCTGTAAGCCCTTTATTGCCAGGAATTCTGACGGATTATGTCAGAATAAATATAACCAATTGTTTTCTACCCAATTACCGCTTGCGTCTGCTGAGAACTCCAAGGAGATCAAAGGACCGAAAACTCCCACTTTCGATATTTCTCATTAACAATGATCATTAACGCGGAATATTCCACATTAGGTTTCTGGACGAATATTGAAGGCAATCGTAATCATATGGTAATCCTTTGTATGTATACGTGCACATGACCATGGCTGTGCGTTTGTTCGTCGTCATTCACAGAACTTGCATTTTATAGCGATTTGTGTGTCGCAAGACAACCTGCTTGGAGCAACCCACAGCTGGTGGGAACGCATTAATCTACTGGAATGCCTATGTAGTAACTCTTTGCATTCATGTATTAAATTAGGACAAACATGTGACCTTACGTAAGGCACTGAACTTCTTGCTATTCTTCATTTTGTTATAGTTATTAATTATCAGTAATCTACTCAAGGATGTATAGATAACAATACGTAGAAACGCATCCACCAACACAAAACTTGACATAAACATGGAGCAGAAGGAAGACATTGTATACAACATTTTAATATCTGAAATGAGAGGTATATTAGATGTCTAGCTCTGTCTTCTGTTAGGTGCCGCAAGACGAGAAAAAGAAGCCTGTCATATACGTACACAAAATATAAGTTAAGATTAGGGTTCAAATCATATAGAAAAATAAAATAAAACATCCGATAAAACATCTCAGAGCACTCAGAAGACAAACAGAATCACAGAAGAAGGCAACCCTCCGACGGATGTATATCATTCATTAGCAGCGATGGTTAAAAACGGCAGTGATAATATTAGCAGTTACAATTTCAATTACTTTCAGATTTACTAATAAATTTTACTCTATCTCTCAACTACATTCTATCTTAAGCTCTGAATCAAAATTTCTGTAATGCACTTAAATAATTGTAAAAATTCTAGCATGTCGATTGAGAGAGAGAGAGAGAGAGAGAGAGAGAGAGAGAGAGAGAGAGAGAGAGAGAGAGAGAGAGAGAGAGAGAGAGAGAGCCGGGAGGAGGGAGGAGGAAATATCATCACTAAGCCTTTGTGCTATAAAATAAAGAAACGATTCCAAATCAATGATTGCATTGTTGTAGAGATTGTTCATTACCAATTCGGTCTGTACCCTCGGTCAAACTCCAGTAGGCAATGTAAATGTATGGGTCTATATTTAAAAGTAAGCAGGATAAATATTAGAGAACAGGAACAAAAAATATATACCTAAGTAAAACAGAAGGAAAATACAACACCGCAAAGAAACCAAAATAATTAGTATATATATAAAGTAAAAAAAAGTATATTAAGGAGATGTCGCAATGGTCATAAAAATAGCCCAAACCACAATTATAAAATTTCATTAAAACTATCCATGTATCCATTCGTGACATTTCTAAATCTCTCAGCTTTTATCTAAATAATTTCTATCACAATCATACACGCGTTTTAAGTTTCATGCAGACATCTAAAACATTTTAAAATAACAGTTATTTATCCTCTATTATACAAATTAATTAGATGTCGCTCACGAAAGAAAGATTGTAGTTAAAAACAAAAATTCTAAAAACTTGTACGAATACTCAAAACTGAAATTCATATATGCATTTGTTTACTCTTCTTGTTGCTTCAGAAAACAGTTTTGTCTTTAAATATGTGTTTGAATAGATGAGGTCCTGCATTTCCTTAAGTGGAACATAGGGCTTTCGGAACCGCGCAACCTCGAGGCCCGTAGGCAGCGGGTTGAGGATCAGAAGTTTCCTGATCAGAGAGAAGCATGTGTTCAGTTCTGAACTATCCCGGTGGTCAAGTTAGTTAAGGCATATTTTAACCAATTTAAAATGTGGTAAAGTTGGGTACTACTTTTCTTAAAGTTATTTTCTCTGATCTTTCCTGAAGGTTTGAATGAAACTAGTACAAACTACGTGTATTAGACAACTTTAATGCACAAAAGTGTAAGAAACATCAAAGTCGAATAAAAGCATTGCAAACAAATCCAGCTTTTTTGCCGTATGCTCAAAGTAATGTACATGGTCAAATCTGAAACTATAGTAACCTCTGACAGCAAGGGTCATTGTATGTAATTGAAACTGAATTTTTAAATATATAATTTGACATAAAAGCTTATTTTTTAACTTCTTCAAAATCTAAATAAATTTTAACATGTGTTTATATTTCAGAAGTCTTCTTACGTGATTATTTGCCTGTCAGCGGATGGCTGGAGCTTTTAGGAGCTTTAATCATAGAAACGCTTCCGAGCGTTGATTCATCGTTGAAAGCTTCACTTGAATTTCCAACGTCCAACAGTTATTATTAAGCGGTATTTTATATTCACTTACTCTACTGTGGGTTTTACACAGTCAATGCATATTTTAATCGCAAAATTATAGTAAATTCTAACAATTCAGATGTGAGGCTAATCATGCGGTTGTTGTGGTTTTCTATATTTAAGAAGTAGCGTATCCAGAGGTGCTCGTTCTGTAAATTCACGTTGCTAAGAAACTTACGTACATTGCAGGAAGCCAGCTTGAAATTCAAGTAATCTAAGCATGACTTCTGTAATTCAACCGGATTTTGTTTCAGTCATAATGTCAACATTTTGTGCCATTCGCTGCAACCGATGCCCTGAAATTGCGAATTTATTTCGAAAATTAATTTCTTTCAATAAATTAGTGAAGGTATGCTTGCAAATATGTGCTCGGACAGTGAGAATTGCTAACATTTTTCTACCTCTGTTACCTTTTATCCACAAATTGCTTTGTCTTTGCTTTCACAATTAAAAACTCAATGTGGTTAACGAGTTTGCCCGTTTGCCTTCAGCTCACGGCTATAGAAGTTTCTCACTAAGCTTACTGGCAAAATACCAGATCCAACTGCGACTTCTCGAAATCTAACACATAATAATATCTAGCGTATTTATATCCTTGCAGGTCTCCATGGATAAAATTCTGTGCCGTTGTAAAAGCAGGATCCAATATTGCTTTTTCTTTTCTTCTGACCATTCAAATATACAAACAGGACCCTTAAACGACGTCTCTAAAAATGTTCAAATCATTCGTTTTCTCACTGTCCTGATGTCTTACATTTTAGACATAATGCAACTTTTTATAAAATTTTCGGATTTTCTATAAACATTCTTTGAAAATGCTCTTCTGCATATCAAACACAGTTTTAAGTTTATTTTATTAAAATTATGGTTGACTGAAACTATTTAACGTTTAGCTGAAACGTAAATATTACACAAAATTCCATCTTCATTCTAAGTACGCACGAAAAAGTAAGGATTCATCACTTCAGACATTTTCCTAATGCTCAATGTTTATCTTCTGGAGCTCTATTCTTCATAAAGGTAGATATAAATAATCTTTAAAAGTAATTTATGCTATACGTTTACTACACAAATCAGTGATAAAAATGTCAGTTAAATTGATTAAAATTTGTAGAAATCAGTCATTTCTGTACCAAAAGAAGAGAGCCTCAATGTAAAATTCCACATTTCTCAAAAATACTAGTTAAATTATCGACATTCAAACGAAAGTTTTAAGCATCAAATGGTATTTTATAATTTTAATTGGGAATTATTAAAGAAGTTAAACGTGAAGATTAGTGAAAGAAAAGAAACACTCACGCATCCGCCCGCTCACAGTCGGTCTGCCAGCCTGCCTACAATCTGAATCGAAACTGTTAAGTATTGTCACCGATCGCATTATTTCGTTGCAGTTGAGACAAGCCAGTGCTGGTCACGCGTGGACAGGAAAGAAAGAGACAGATGGTGCCGCAAGCCGCAGTTGGCACGTGGGGGAGCGCTGAACGCTTGCCGAAATGCCGAGAGAGAACGAAAGAAACAGAAAGAAAGAGAGAGAGAGAGAGACAGAGATAGTTCTATCTTTCTCTCGCTGCGCCGCGAAAGGCCTTAAAACGTCGGCGCCTTTCTAGAATAATGTTTGCAGATATAAAAGCCCGCAGTGTGAGAGTTGCGAGTAGTTTGCTAGTGAGCTGGAGTTGTTAATTGTATGTGCAGCTCGGTGGACATTTGAAGTGTACTGCAAGTGATTTCCTTCATTCGTTTATGTATGGTGACACAACGAGAGACCTTGAAGACTGTTGCTGTGTATGTCATGTTATGTTTAGAGGCTGCAAGGGGTGAACAAAGCGTCTCTTTACTGAAATAAGGAGTTTTTTTTTTTAATTTCTGCAAACAAGTCTTAATTTTACGAACCAACAAAGTCACATTTAGTATCAGAAGTGTGATACGAAGATGGAAGCTGCATTGTCCAAGATCTTGGAAAATATGGAAGAAATGAAGTGGCGAATGAAAACCTAACCATGAAGACCGAAGCACCAAGTAACAAGCTGGCCACGACGATGACTGCCATGAAGGCCACGGAAATGATAGCAGCGAACGATAGTCTGCCCGCCTCGGTAGCGTGGTGGTAGAATGTCTGCCTCACGTTCAAGAGGTCCCGAGTTTGAATCTTGGTCAGGGTGAGTTACCTGGATAAGGTTTTTTCCGGGGTTTTCCCTTATCCTTACAGACGAATGTCGGGTAACTCTAAGCTCAATGGAACCTGGGCTCATTTGAGCATCATTTCATCAATTCCATTCATCGTCCGATGTGATTTAACGTTGGAGGACGTAAATTACAAAAAAAAAAAAAAAAAAAAAAAAAAAACGATAGCCTGGCAACCGAAATAAAGTGGCGAACGAGGTGCTCGCCGCCAAATTTGAAGACCAGTTGGCCGGCGTGGGAGATGATGTCACGGAGCTGAGCAAGCGCATGTGTTAATTGGACGAGCGCGTCGAAGACCTGGCGAAACGCGTTAACGACCTGGAGGGAAAGGGCGGCAGCAACACCAAGTCGCTGAACGCCATGATGGAGGACACCGTCGGCAGAAAATTAAAGCATTTGAAGGCCGACGCGCCGGGACATGACACAACATCTGCGCGCGTCAAACCACCTAAGTACGATGGCATATAAACGTTCGAAGTCTTCCGGTGCCAACTCGACAGAGTGGCCAAGCACAACAAGTGGTCGCTAGAAGAAGAGGCCGCACAGCTGCCTGCTTCCAGGGACGGGCTGCAGTGGTTCTGAACGCGGTCCAGACAGCGGTGGTGCCCAAGGACATTTGGGAGACCCTGGAAAACCGCTTCGGAAATCATCGCTTAGCCGCAGCCTACCTCGGTCAAATAAAGTCTAGGACGCAACAGCCAGGGAAGACGCTGAATGAGTTCGCCCTGCAAATCGAACAGCATGCCAGCAAAGCTTTGCTCGACAGCGCACCAGGATTTGTATCCCGATAAGCCGCCTACTCCTTCGTCCACGAGGCATAAGACGCCGAGATATGTCAGCGCCTAATGCTCAGTGAATACAAGACCATTCACGAGGCGCTAACGGCCGCATTAAGGAGGGCGGTGGCCAAGGGGATGGCTAACCCGACTTCGAGAACAAGGAGTATCCATTTCAATGGAGACCAAAGACCAACCGAGAGACTCCGGCGAAGACCAAGTGGCGTGTGTTGGGGGTGTGGCAGTGGGATACCTGCAGAGACTACCGACACCAAGCCGTCCAGCATGAAGAGCAGCCGGAGTCACGAGTAAGAGCCGGCATGGCGAGGGGCACGTCGGCGCCATCACCACCATTCCCTCGAGTGACACTGCGCGCCGTCAGCCGACGTATGGATGACGGCCCCATCGACGATGATTGGGTGAAGGGGAAGCCGTGTTGCGTCCTTGTGGACACCGAGGCAGCCGTGACACCCATCAGACCTGACGTAGCCGGGGGTTCGCCGTCGAGAAACCCGAGCCGGCCATACCAGCTAGTAACGGCATCTTGCGACACTTGACCTGTGGAGAGAGAGGCCCTGCGGCAGTTGACCTTGGAACAGAGTGCGGTGCATCTGTGGATGTTCGTCGCGGAGGTGACTAAGGAGGCAGCAGGAAGGTCCTGGGACTGAATATTGAAGAAGTGATACTCCAGCACGCCGAAGAACGCTTTGGAATGGGCAGAGTGATCCTGAGGGAAGACGTGGTTGTCTCCGCGAGAAGCGAGGTGGTCATGACGGCGCGACTGGAAGGCCAGTGGTTGAAGAAAATGATGCTGGACTGGAAGACGCCTGTGCACGGATTTTGTGTAGCCAGGACATTGTTACCGTGCTTAGAGGAGGTGCCAGTGATGCTGTTCAAATTAACAGACACCGATAACGACATCCAGGCCGGGACGGAGTTGGGGACGTACGAGCCAAACGCCAGACGCTAATCGACCAGACTCAGGAGCTGGTGCCCACGCAACATCGGGGACCCGGTTGAAAGGCTTACTGGAGGGGGCGGACGACCACCTGACGACAGAGCGGGTAGAGAAAGTTTGACAACTGTTGGGACGATACCAGTGCGCCTTAAGCCAAGACAACAGCGACTATGCCGCACGGAACGAGTGTTCCACCGCATCGAGACCGGAGACGCCTGGCCTATTCTGCAACCACCCAGACGCGTTCAGCTGGCAAAACAAATGGCGGTACGGGACTTCACCTCCGAACATTGTAGAGGTAAGAGCCATTCCAACGCAGATGTCATGTTATGAAGACCTGCCCGGAAGAGTGCGACCAGTGCAAAAGAGTGCAAGAGAAGGAGCGTGCCGCAGCTGCAGAGTGGTTATGGCAGTGCACCCAGAAGCGCTGCATATAAGTTTTACTGAACCCAATGGGACCCGCTGAAGATCAAATAGGGTGTGCTCTACCGGGTTTAGCCCAGAGGTTCTACTCCCATTAGTCCTGAACCCGTAGGAACTGGACCCGGGCCTCCTTCGACCAGGGAGTTATCCGAGCTGTCCCAAAGGACGCTCGGCGTCCTCCGTGGCTCTACCGGGTTTAGCCCAGAGGTTCTACTCCCATTAGTCCTGAACCCGTAGGAACTGGACCCGGGCCTCCTTCGACCAGGGAGTTATCCGAGCTGTCCCAAAGGACGCTCGGCGTCCTCCGTGGCTCTACCGGGTTTAGCCCAGAGGTTCTACTCCCATTAGTCCTGAACCCGTAGGAACTGGACCCGGGCCTCCTTTAACCAGGGAGTATCCGAGCTGTCCCAAAGGACGCTCGGCGTCCTCCGTGGCTCTACCGGGTTTAGCCCAGAGGTTCTACTCCCATTAGTCCTGAACCCGTAGGAACTGGACCCGGGCCTCCTTCGACCAGGGAGTTATCCGAGCTGTCCCAAAGTGCGCTCGGCGTCCTCCGTGGGGCTTTCCATGGGACAAGACCTAGAGACTAACAAGCCCCCCCCCCATCTGGTCCTATGGACTCAAGACGGGATGGAAGTGGATACGCCACTTACGCGCGTCAACACTCAAGGTGAAGACTACCGATATGACCTCGGTGGGGCCGCCTGGTGATGTAGCACACCTTCTACTAGCTTTGCAGGCTAGTACCCGGGACGCTTAATGGCTTCCCTCAACCCCGTCCGAAGACGTACCCGATTCCCACGGGTTTCGGGAACACACTGCCCCCTCGAGTCCATCCCAATCCGAACAACTCCCGAAGGAGGGGCTCGGCTGTTCGGCCCGAGGTTCCTCTAGTAACGTCAGAGGTACCACGAGTGATAGGGGTCCGCAGCGCCCGCACTTTGGCAGCTGAAAGGGACGGATCCCTTCCCCTATGGGGGGCTCTACCGGGTATGGGAATCAACCGATGGGAAGGAACAGAGAGTTGGTACTTCCGTGGAGTAAGATCCCGGAAGTCTTGGAGGAAGTGCACGCCGGTACTTCAGGAGGACATCTGGGAGCAAAACAAATGATCGAAAAACTCCGACAGCACTACTACTGGCTGAGGCTCCGAGCAGACGCTGAGAGATGGTGCCGTCAGTGTCACGTGTACTTGGCGGTTCGCGCCCCAAACTAGAAGGCAGTACAACGTCAGAGTGCCATTCAAACGCATCGCTACCGACAAGGCTGGAGCATTCCCAATGTTCTGCCCTCCTGCAACTTTTATAACCTTTTGGGATCCCGTTAGAGCTCCAAAGCAACCAGGGCACTAGTTGAGAGTCCCACCTGATGAAGCAGGTACGGGAAAGGCTTGGGGTGAACAAGACCCGCACAACACCTCTACATCAGCAATCCGACGACATAGTCGAGATATGGAGATATGTACGTACGTATGTATGTATGTACGTATGTATGTATTTTTTGTTTGTAATTTACGTCCTCCAACTTTAAGTCATATCTGACGATGAATGGAATGGGTGAAATGATGCTCAAATGAGTCCGGGGTCCATGGAGCTTACAGTTTCCCGACATTCGTCTATCAGGATAAGGGAAAACTCCGGAAAAACCTTATCCAGATAACTCACCGTGACCGAGATTTGAACTCGGGAGCTCTTGAACGTGAGGCAGACATGCTACCACCACACTACCGAGGTGGGATATATGTATGTATGTACGTATGTACGTATGTATGTATGTATGTATGTATGTATGTATGTATGTATGTATGTATGTATGTATGTATGTATGTATGTATGTATGTATGTATGTATGTATGTATGTATGTATGTATGTATGTATGTATGTATGTATGTATGTATGTATGTATGTATGTATGTATGTATGTATGTATGTATGTATGTATGTATGTATGTATGTATGTATGTATGTATGTATGTATGTATGTATGTATGTATTTTTTTTTTTTTTTTTTATTGAACTTTAACAGCATGCCCCGTTACGGAGTAACATTACATGCATTTAATTACATAGATACATTATAAATAGTAATCACATTTTGATATTATTTTACAATAGTTTTTTAAATATTAGAATTTAAATGTTCAATTCACGTATTGTTTTAAAATAAAAATTGTTTACAAGTCAATTGAATTAACATATATACAAAAAGCTTTCAAATGTTTATTTATAAGGTTTTGGTTTGACACTGGCCAATTTCCTCCATTCTTGTGTACTTCTTCAATCAACTTGTCCCTCTGATGTTTTGTGTCTCTACATTCATAAATGAGGTGGTTTGCGGTCTGCTGTGGGCTATTGCAGGTGCATTGGGGATCATCTATGATATGAAATCTATACAAGTAAGCTTTAGTTTTTCCATGTCCTGATACCATTGCAGTGAATGTCGCTGTTAATGGTAGTTTTGTCTTAAGACGGTCCTTTATCAAAGGGAAGAATGATTTGGTAAGGGCTCCTTTACTTGTACTGCTCCATCTCTGTTGCCACTGTAGATGTCATGCCCTCTCTATTTCAGTTTTCAAAGAAGATTTTGGTACCTTGTTGTAAATAGTCTTTATTTCGATGTCTTCAGCAGCTGATTTTGCTAATATGTCTGCTAGCACATTACCAGTAACTCCTGCATGTGCTTTCACCCAACTAAAGTGTATTGTCCACTGATTTCTTTCTAAAGTTCCTAGTCTATTAAGTGTCTCCTCAGGAATATAATTGTGTTTATTGTTGTTTTGTAAGGTGGATAGTGCCACCTGACTATCTGTAAATATGGCTACAGTCTTCTCTTTGTTCAGCGTATTTGCCATGTTTTGTAGCTCTTCAAGTGCTTTCAAAATAGCCAGTTGTTCGGCCTGATTGTTTGAACACATACCATCCAGCCTGAATTGCAGTTGTCGAATTACAGTATTGTGCTTGTACAGAACTACAGCAGCCCCGACTTTTTCATCTGATTTACTCCCATCCGTA
The DNA here is from genome assembly GCA_030765055.1 of Mantis religiosa. NCBI lineage: Eukaryota > Metazoa > Arthropoda > Insecta > Mantodea > Mantidae > Mantis > Mantis religiosa. Next base: position 181,295,213 of record CM060950.1, read on the forward strand.
AAAATTTGAAAGACGTATGCCCCATCATCCTCAACTGCTTTTATATGAGGTCGTTCTGCTGGATGGTTCCAGACGCTTGGTGGTAGGGGTGCATCATAGTCACGTCCACTGTGTATATCATTATACAGTTTTATTTTGCCTTGTATTGTTATACCAATTGGCTGGATGCCGGCAATAACACAAGATGCATCATAAGAAATTGTCCTATATGCCTTCGTCATTTTTATATTGAACAATCTCTGAATCCTCTGGAATTTTTTAATGTTCTTCTGCTTTTCTAGGGCAAATCCCCACACAGGAGCACCATAAGTTAAAATAGGTTCTATTGCGCCTTTATAAATAGTTTCTAGCGCCTTATTTCCCAGTCCCCAAGTGAGTTTTGCGCACCTGGAAAGATTATGCAGAAGTCGTAGTGCTTTGTCATGTACTTGATCTATGTGGTGATCAAAGCTAAACTTCCTATCAATGTAAATACCAAGATATTTAATAACATCCACTTGTTCCAGAGTTTTATTGTTCAGATATATGCTGATTGCTTCATTATGATTAGTTTTCTTCTTTGATATTACCAAAACTTTTGATTTTGAGTCGTTAAACTGGATTTTATTTTCTTTAGCCCATAACTCAATTTTCTTTATGTCCTGATTTGAAAAATTTTCAGCATCTAATATACTTTTTCCTTTTGTCATGACAAGTAAATCATCAGCAAATGCTATTACCTCTGTCCGCGTTGTAAATTCCAATTTTAGCAAAGAGTTATATAGTATATTCCAAAGTCCAGGCCCACAACAAGATCCTTGCGGACAGCCTCGCTGGACCTGTACTTCAGTCCTGAATTCATTCGTAGAGAGAGTTGCTTTCCTATTTTTAAAATAATCCTTTGTAAGTTGGTACAAATTTCTTGGGCACTTCATCTCTCTTAAGTTATTTAAGACACTAGGCCACCAACATGCATCAAAAGCTCCTTTCACGTCCAAACTCACCAAAACAACATAACCAAAAGATTTTAGCTCATCTTCAATGAATACCTTCAGCGCCATTGCTGCATCTGTCGTGCTTTTCTGAGCTTTAAATCCAAATTGTCTTGTACTGTAAAGGTTTCTCGTGTTAATATGATATTCAATCCTATTTATCATTAACTTTTCTAAAACTTTACCGCATATGTTCAACAAGCTGATTGGTCGATATTTTGTTATCGTTACACTATCTTCTTTGCCTGGCTTTACTATAGGAACTATAGATGAACGTTTCCATCTTTCTGGAAAAATTCCTTCCATAAGACATTGATTATATATTGCTGTAAAGAAATATGGGAACATTTTAAAAGCATTTAACAGAATATCACTAGATATTCCATCTTCTCCCGGTGACTTTTTTGGATTGAAATTTTTTAATACAACCCAAATTTCATTAGGTGTAAATTCCTTGTCATCTGGGGTACTAATTACTTCCTCTGCAAGCCTCCTTAGGTCTTTTTGTCGTTCAGTATCATCTTGTACCCTATCCTCCGGAATGAAGTTCTCCAGCATATACTTTAATGTGCTTGGTATATCTTCAGTGTAGGTTCCATCTTCTCTTTGCAATGTAGTAAGTGAATTCTGATATCTTATTTTATTGGCTGCGATCTTATAGACTACAGTCCAAGGATTAGTCCCATCAGTTACATTACAGAATTCCCTAAAGGATTTAAACTTTTCGTCATTTATTTTCCTTTGGTATTGCCGATTACCTTCCAAGTACTGATTCCTTCTTTCTTCTCTTAACTGCTCATTATTAATAGTTCGTTGATATCGTCGTCTTAATGCATTTACCTTTTTCCTCAATATGGTTAGTTCAATGGTCCACCAGGGAACTGATTTGCCTTTAATTGCCTGCTTCTTACCCCTGCTTACTCTAAACGCTTCCCTGCATGCAGCTTCCATACTATTGTAGAACATTTCAATTGTATATTCAACATTATTTTCTTTTACTTTATGGGCGAGCTGTTCATCCACACTCTGTCCATTGCCCAGACAATTAAAATTTTTGGTCAGCTTTCGTGGCAACGTTTCCTCAAATGTCTTATAATTTTCTGGTCTAGTTATATATTTAATTCCCTTTAATGTACGAGTTTGGGTTTTGATTGCATTTCCTATTGTGAACGATATTATCTTATGATCAGAGCAGCTTTCTTGCTCTCCAATGGTCCATTCCCTTACATCTCTAAGGAGTTTGTCATTAACGATAGTCAAATCGACCCAACTCCTTCCAGTTTGGGATTCAAAAGTTGGCAAGCCGTTGTTTTCATTCATGATATGTAAATTTGTTGCTGTAATGAATTCTTCAAATATTCTACCACGCTGATTAGTTATTATATCATGCCAAAGTTTGTTTCTGGCGTTACTATCTGCTAGTATTATCAGACCCTTTCCTTTAATATGCTGGAGAATATTTTCAATCTTGTTAATGTCATCTTCTATATTCAAGTGCCCATCAAAGTACATACAAGCTGCAAAAAATGTTTTCTTATTATATACAACCTGTATAACGACACAATCACTGTCGGAAAGCTGACCAATGGTAGTTACGTCAATATTTTTGTTGTTTATAAATATTGCTGCTCGTTTACCCGTAGTACCGACTGTATATATTCTAAAATGTAATGGTACACCTTCTGGTTTATTGTTAATCAAGTAGGGCTCCTGAATAAATACTATATCTATAGCTTTTTCATTCACAAGCTGTACCAAATTAGCAGTCGCAATCCTTGAATGTTTCAAGTTAACCTGAAAACATGTTAATCTGTATCTATCCATTTTAATAGTCGGTATTGTCTTTTAGCCGCCTAAGTGTTGCTTGATAACAGGAGCAATTCGTATCCAGTGCAGAATGATTTTCTGACACTTTGTTGTCTCTGTTATATTTATTATACGTTACACAATTAATGCATTTATATGCAGCTCTGTTAGCAGTACATTCCTTTAGAGCATGCTTCTCTGCGCAATTTGGACATGTTTGCTGTCCTTTACAGTCCTGCGCACGATGATTATATTTACAGCAATTGAAGCAACGCCCAGCCTTGACATAATCATCCCAGTTACACATATTCCATCCTATTTTTAATCTTTTGCCAAGTATTTCCCTCCGTACAGTTGAAGTGACTTCAACAACCAAATTCAAATTCTTTTTCCTATCATGAAAGGAAAATTTAGGCTGAATCTCTGTGCTGAAATTCTCCAGCTCTGTATTTTGTGCTGTTAAAACCTCCACAGCATTCTCCGTTGTTATCTCATCTGGTATATTGAAAATAATTATTCTTGGATTTCTTTTCTTCGAGACGGTAGCCTCAAGCTCCTCTCCACACTTATTATTAATATTGTTGCAAATAGTATCTACTTCAGCTTTATTGTTCGATTGTATTAGAACTTGTCCGTTCCTCAATGCCTTTACAGACTGAACACCAACCTTCATCTCTACAGGATTAACCTTAGTTTTCACCAGTGTCTTTATATATTCCACACTTTGATTATTCTTGCTCCGAACAAGCAGTTTAAAGCACTTAGAGTCCCCTGTACGTGCAGCGCCAGTCAACACCGAAGCATAACTCCTTTCTACCCCAAATTGCTCCACAACCCGTTCGGAAGATATCACCCCAGGTGTCACTTGTGATGCTATTCTCGCTCTCTTGCCAACACTCAACTGTTCCTGATAGTTCTGCACTGCCATTTGTAAACTTTCGGTTTCATTTTCCTTCTGATTCACGATGTCTTTCATTTTTGTAAAATATTTACGTAAACTACTTACCGACTTCACAATATCCTGCTTCAAATCTTGACGCAAGTTTTTACTAGCCTCCGTAACATTTAAGAGCATTCTAAAGGCACTCTCAATACCCTCACTAACTTCATCCACCATTTTGAAATCTCTTGTTTATTATTCCTTGTTAACTCAAACGAAACATTCCAATTAAGATATAACTTTGTATTTCTCGATTTTATGTATGTATGTATGTATGTATGTATGTATGTATGTATGTATGTATGTATGTATGTATGTATGTATGTATGTATGTATGTATGTATGTATGTATGTATGTATGTATGTATGTATGTATGTATGTATGTATGTATGTATGTATGTATGTATGTATGTATGTATGTATGTATGTATGTATGTATGTATGTATGTATGTATGTATGTATGTATGTATGTATGTATGTATGTATGTATGTATGTATGTATGTATGTATGTATGTATGTATGTATGTATGTATGTATGTATGTATGTATGTATGTATGTATGTATGTATGTATGTATGTATGTATGTATGTATGTATGTATGTATGTATGTATGTATGTATGTATGTATGTATGTATGTATGTATGTATGTATGTATGTATGTATGTATGTATGTATGTATGTATGTATGTATGTATGTATGTATGTATGTATGTATGTATGTATGTATGTATGTATGTATGTATGTATGTATGTATGTATGTATGTATGTATGTATGTATGTATGTATGTATGTATGTCTGTATGTATGTATGTGCTTGTGTGTATGTATGTATGTATGTATGTGCTTGTGTGTATGTATGTATACACGTATGTATGTATGTGCTTGTGTGTATGTATGTATGTATGTATGTATGTATGTATGTATGTATGTATGTATGTATGTATGTATGTATGTATGTATGTATGTATGTATGTATGTATGTATGTATGTATGTATGTATGTATGTATGTATGTATGTATGTATGTATGTATGTATGTATGTATGTATGTATGTATGTATGTATGTGTGAATGTATGTATGTATGTGCTTGTGTGTATGTATGTATGTGTGAATGTATGTATGTATGTATGTGCTTGTGTGTATGTATGTATGTATGTGTGAATGTATGTATGTATGTGCTTGTGTGTATGTATGTATGTATGTATGTATGTATGTATGTATGTATGTATGTATGTATGTATGTATGTATGTATGTATGTATGTATGTATGTATGTATGTATGTATGTATGTATGTATGTATGTATGTGTGAATGTATGTATGTATGTATGTATGTATGTATGTATGTATGTATGTATGTATGTATGTATGTATGTATGTATGTATGTATGTATGTATGTATGTATGTATGTATGTATGTATGTATGTATGTATGTATGTATGTATGTATGTATGTATGTATGTATGTATGTATGTATGTGTGTGTGTGTGTGTGTGTGTGTGTGTGTGTGTGTGTGTGTGTGTATGTATGTATGTATGTATGTATGTATGTATGTATGTATGTATGTATGTATGTATGTATGTATGTATGTATGTATGTATGTATGTATGTATGTATGTATGTATGTATGTATGTATGTATGTATGTATGTATGTATGTATGTATGTATGTATTTATGTATGTATGTATGTATGTATGTATGTATGTATGTATGTATGTATGTATGTATGTATGTATGTATGTATGTATGTATGTATGTATGTATGTATGTATGTATGTATGTATGTATGTATGTGTATGTATGTGTTGATGTGTGTATGAATGTATTTGTGTATGTCTGTATGGTTGAGTGTATGTGCGTGTGTGTGTTTGTGTGTTAGAAGCATAACTTCAGAAAGTCGGCAAGTACCAAACTGTGAATTTAAGTTTAGTTTCCTTCAGGGATGCGACATGAATTGCAAGATGGCCCCCATTCGGCCCAAAGCTCTTTACAAAGTAAAACTTCAAAAGAAAATGGCTCCAATTTTGGCCTTTGAAATATAATTTGGGGGGGGGCGCATGTGTATTTTTGTAGCGATAACTCGAGAACCATACGTCGTAGGAAAATGAACTTTGTACAGGCTGCCTCATAAGTCGTTACCGTATATACCAAGGCAAATTACATTGTCGAATTTTCAGTAGTAACTTTGGGCGCATGATAAACAGAAACCGCTGTTGCTCACGATTGTCCTGTGCGTTTCGAACTAGGCATTGCTAAACGCTTATGACAAGACAGTCGTTCTAGGCGAGCCCCACTCTTTAAATGATTTTAAAACCTCTTAAAATTGTATACATACATTTTGAATACAATAAATCCTGAATATGTATGAATAGCAATTAGTTTTAATATCATTTAAAGTGGTAGTTTGGAAATAATTGGTTATACATTGGAAATGGTTATTTGTATGTACTGTCGTTTTAGTGTGATATATGTATAAAATAGTGTATGTATAATTATATTGTTTTATTTCGAAATGAATTTATTTGAAAATTTGGAAGATGTACCTCGAATTTAGGTATTAAGTATCGAGTTATAATGTTGCAGATTTTTACTTCATTTCATTTTATCCTTTTATTGATAGAAAATTAAGTGTGCTTTATATAGTAAATTGAGGCATAATGCACTATCAGCCAGTAAACCGCTTTCTAAAATCAACATATCAATTTAAAAAATGCTAATTTGTGGCACATTTGAAGTTAGATCGTCAACTTATATTTCTGGTTTGTACTTTCTCGATTTTCTTTTCAAAATAAATTAGGGGATATTAAATGCCTTGCCCTATTTATCCGGAAGTGGAGAAGATTTCCACTACTTAAGCCACATTAGCCTATTCTGTTTCTGGAAAATTTCAGAAGGAACGGCGAAACAAAAGACACAAAAGGTGGCTAGGTGAACACAGGTGGGGCCTTAACGTCTGGAGTATTGTGACTTCTGAAACAGGAAGGCCACCGGTGCCTATTCCAACAAGCGTATTCGCGAGTAAACGTCACTTGAAACAGTCAGGAGCCTCCACATGCCCACATATCCTCACGGAGTGGTCTTCTTGAGAGCGTGTCCCACACTTTATATCAGACCAGAGAGATACAAAAAGCTAGCTCCTCGGTTATGCATTCACCTGACACTTCGAGCCTGAAATATGAAAAGGAAATGTAATGATAGGAAACGAGGTACAGTAAAATTTACTGAGTTATATAGCAATCCACCCCAGCGTTCGCTTACCGACTTCAGAAAACCGTAAGGAAACCAAAGGTCAGATTGGCCAAAGCAGGATCGAATCCGGGATCTTCCGAATGCGAGCCTCATACGTTATTGTAAAGCCACGACGCCCATTCTTTATAGGCGTTGACTGGTACCACACTAAGACTAGAAGTCAGACACTTTTATAGCCTCTGGCTCCAGAACGAATAATGTTGAAGAAAAGGAAGACAGCATCTATGGAAGTCCGTGGATCGAAACCAAGTGACCGCCTAAGTCGGCTCGTTCTATTTCTGTACACCTGAGTTATTAAAATGATTTTAATGGAAATTAATGGTTCTTTCACACTAGCCGTGTGTAGGACGCACTATGAAACCGTAGAGCCAGGCTGAAAAATTCAATGCCATAGCCATGGTTCAAATCCCGGCTATGGCATTGAATTTTTCAGTCTGGCTCTACCGTTTCAAAATGATTGCAATCGTTTGAAATAAAACACTAATTCTAAATGTGTATGATCATTAGGACTAGGAAGTTAAGGGTCTATAAATTGATTGAAAAGAACCTTTAAAAACTTAGAAATGTCTGGAAATGTACCTAAAGATTAGACAAAAATGGATGTAAAGAAATGATACTACAAACCAATAAATTAATTTTCAATTAGCTAATTAATGAATAATTTTGAAAGCACGAAATTAAAGTGATACGCAACACACAAAGCGCGAAAAACTACATAACGAAATCCTTCTTCAGATTCAGCAACCAACAATGGACATTTTGGGGAAATAGATTTAAATAGATATAGTTAAATCATAGACAGCTTTAACCACCCTTGGGTTGCAGTAATTTAACTTCAGATAGCTTACCTCAGTTAGTGTTGCAGTATATCATAACAGTAATCTCCAAACTCTTAAGTGTAAACGATCGTCAGTTTTCTGACAGCACGTTGCGAAAATATTGATAAACTACTCTCCACATCAACGGATGTCGATTTTTTCTATTTGTTCCTTTAACTGCAGTGATCATATCGGCCACCCTTTCCCTTTGAAACATATCAGAGGTGTTAATTCGTATACGTTGGGTTTTAATCATTAGATCACGCACATATTCGCACTCTCATTCATACTTCCAGACGCGGGCAAAAATGAATGGATGTCATTGGTGCTTACTTGAAACGAGTGGTATCTTATGGAGAAAAATAACCGGATTTTAGAGAGGGCTTACTAGATTCTCTGCTGATGCTAATGAGTTGAGGACAATAGAAAGGGTCCTCTCACCTGTTACCTGTTGTAGGAGTGTGTATTAGTTAAAAAATTACGCCGGATACTTTGAAAAGGGAAAAGATAGCCAAAAGTTGTATAAGTTGAAAAGAAAAGTTAAATGTGAAATACTGATATAAAATAACCTGTAAATCAAAAAGTAGCTAAAAGGAAAAATCAAATCCCCCATTTTGGGCCTATAGTGACCCATAATTAGCATATATTATGTTGGGACTTTTCCTCAACTAGTGATCACCAATCTCGTGTCGTAAAGTTGTCTTATTATATCATCAAATTCGGCTTATCTCTGGTATACTTATAGCGTCGTATTCTAAGCGTTAAAGCCGGGACCAAAGGAGATGAAGTGGAACTGTTACTGCACTTTGCAAAATGACGTCCACAACCTTCTTACAATTTACTGGCAGTACTCACCACATCAGCTTAGCAGTAGTGATTGCACCCTTCGTATTGATAATGATTTGAGTAAAGAACATTCGTAGAACTCTTAAGAATTCCTTTGCTTAGTCATTAGGAAGACGAAAGAGTTATCCAACATCGAATGGAACAAGAGAGAATATCAACTGGTGAGGCAGCTGGAGTTACACCACAACTACACAGCCTTTCGATCAAAACTAAGAATGCTAGATTTCTGGACTTTGGCGTCTTCATAAAGCTATAAGAAATAAACAGATTGTGCATATAGCTCAACTCTTACTTTCTCTTGAATTCCCTTTCTTTGCCCACATACCTTACCGAGAACAATATGGTAAAATATATAAAAAACACAATAAAGTATTTCACAGCGCAAAATGAGGATTTATAAGTAAAGTGTGTGTTTCGACTATATTTACATTTTAAGCTAAACTGAGTTTTCGTCTGTTTGTACAGTTTCTAACATTAAAAACGTTTCATAAACTTTAATTCCAGCTGTACAGCGTATTACTCACGGCAATGCATTAAACATACAATGTTCCAATTAAAATAAAACGACTGATTTCTGAGATAATTTATGTTCTGTCACAGGATGCCTGCTGAAAACCTTTAACTTTTTTTCTCAGAAAAATATTATTCTTAGAGTAGGAAGTAGATGTTGATATAAATTTTACTTTTGGGGAATATTATTAACGCTCATAAATACACTAAATGTTTCTAAAATTATTTTTCGAACTGGGAACTTACTATGTATGTAGTTCTCTTAAGGTCACAATACAAATATGCAGTATTATTCCCCCCCCCCTCTACTTCCCTATTATCTCAGTTTAAAGTATTGTGCAAAATGAATTGTTGGGATTTGAATTAAAAGCGTTTGGAAAGTGGAGGGGTGGTTGTCCATGAACCCAATACGAGTATCTGGCCCATGCGCTTCGAGCTGCGACCGCTGAGACAGCAGTCAGTACTGTGTAATGAAACATGGCGGTTGTCAGCAAGTTCGACACGGACTTTACCTGTAAGGATGTGCATACTTGGACAGGATCTTGCGTGGGAGCAACTCTTGATCTTGCAGCGCATTCTCTCAAAGGAGGCAGTGTCATTTTCTTCGGGCCAATATACTTGGTACGTGTGCCACTAAAATTATCAATTTTAGCAAAGTTAAAACAATTCTATATTAATTTACGAATGATGTTTCATTTTATCAGCCTTTTAGATACATTGAAGCAGAACTACACAATTCGGTCACAGATGAGATGAGATATCCAAGAAATTTGGCAATTCTATAATATTCGCGCTGTATCGCTGAAACTTGTGTCAATAATTCCTTCATGGCCTGAGTCTAACTTGTTAGCCTCTGGTTCACGTGGTCGGAGGTTCAATCTCGGCGAGTGCAATCGATATTTTGGGCGTAAAAATCCTTAGATTCTTTTGGTTTCCTTCACAAGGGAAGCAAAGTCGGTGATCCAGTGCCGTAGATTTACGTCACGTAAAACAACTTCAAGCCTGATAAAGAAGTCTGTAACAAATATTACCTGTATCAAAGTATATTAAAATGATTTTTTCTAGAGTTTGAAAGATTCAATTAAAACTATTAATTTTTGTAGCATAAACATTAATTTTTCACGCTCAACACAGGTAGGTGGAAAGTGACGCTGAGAAATACAGCAGTTAAACAGCGTCCATAAATAACTCAATTTTAATAATTTGTACATAACAAGATCAAAATAAACAATAACAAAAACAACAACAACAACAACAACAACAACAATAATAATAATAATAATAATAATAATAATAATAATAATAATAATAATAATAATAATAATAATAATAATAATAATAATAATAATAATAATGATAATGATAATGATAATGATAATGATAATGATAATGATAATGATAATGATAATGATAATGATAATGATAATGATAATGATAATGATAATGATAATGATAATAATAATGATAATAATGATAATAATGATAATAATGATAATAATAATAATAATGATAATAATAATAATAATAATAATAATAATAATAATAATAATAATAATAATAATAATAATAATAATAATAATAATAATAATAATAATAATAATAATAATAATAATAATAATAATAATAATAATAATAATAATAATAATAATAATAATAATAATAATAATAATAATAATAATAATAATAATAATAATAATAATAATAATAATAATAATAATAATAATAATAATAATAATAATAATAATAATAATAATAATAATAATAATAATAATCATAATAATCATAATAATCATAATAATCATAATAATCATAATAATAATAATAATCATAATAATAATAATAATCATAATAATAATAATAATAATAATAATAATAATAATAATAATAATAATAATAATAATAATAATAATAATAATAATAATAATAATAATAATAATAATAATAATAATAATAATAATAATAATAATAATAATAATAATAATAATAATAATAATAATAATAATAATAATAATAATAATAATAATAATAATAATAATAATAATAATAATAATAATAATAATAATAATAATAATAATAATAATAATAATAATAATAATAATAATAATAATAATAATAATAATAATAATAATAATAATAATAATAATAATAATAATAATAATAATAATAATAATAATAATAATAATAATAATAATAATAATAATAATAATAATAATAATAATAATAATAATAATAATAATAATAATAATAATAATAATAATAATAATAATAATAATAATAATAATAATAATAATAATAATAATAATAATAATAATAATAATAATAATAATAATAATAATAATAATAATAATAATAATAATAATAATAATAATAATAATAATAATAATAATAATAATAATAATAATAATAATAATAATAATAATAATAATAATAATAATAATAATAATAATAATAATAATAATAATAATAATAATAATAATAATAATAATAATAATAATAATAATAATAATAATAATAATAATAATAATAATAATAATAATAATAATAATAATAATAATAATAATAATAATAATAATAATAAATCCTCTTGGTACTACACTTGTAGTTTTTTTTGCTTAATTTCCATGCTGTATACACATATTCCGAAAACGTTTAAATTTATGCATAATGTATACATAGACAAATTAGTTTAAAGTATCTCTATAGCGGTTACCTGGCACTTTAATTATATATAAAATTGTTTTCTCGTCAAACACGCCAACTTATGTTCCTTTTTATTTTCAAAATGTTAATTAGTCGAATTTTAATACATTGTACAGCATGAAATGTGAATACTCCATTTTCAGTCTTCCTTTTTAGACCCCATAAGTTATGGACCAATAGAATTTTGCAGGACATATTTTCTCAAATAAACAAATACATATTTCCGGGAATAGTTCCCCGACTTACTTAGCAGTCTTATATTTACAATTTCGTTCCAACGTAGCAGCGGTAACAATAATAGGAAGTTTAGGCTTGAATGAGTGAAACTAGTACATAGACATTCAAAATTGACATTAGCCGTCAGCGTTTCTACCTATCTACCTACTTATCCTCTACCTGCCTACCCGTCTACCTACTTAGTACTTCACTCATTTACTTTCCCTGCCTGCTTACATGCCTACTGACTTCTCACTTACCCCTTCCTCATCGACTCACCGGCTCACTCCTCATCTGTTCACCCTTCCTCCCTTCTGTCCACCCTGCCCACTCATTCACTCACTGACACATTTACTCGCTTACTTACCCTCTCACTCGCTTACTTTACTTACTGATTCACCCACTCACGCAATCATCTGCTCCCTCCATCACTCATGGACTCCTTCAGTTACACATGCACTTTACTTAGCTTTCTTTGCTTATTTTACTTATTTACAAATACGCCTCAGAAGCATACGTTGACCCAATTCTAATTCTATAGACTTACATAAGGCTTCCATGTACACTATATTCATGAATGTCATTTACAATTTCTATTGCCGATTTAATTGGCGTTCACGTCTGAAATATTTTAGTGTGTATGCTGTAGAAAATAAGGAGTTAGTTTGTTGCATATTGTACCTTAAACCAACCTCTAAATAGCTGAACAGTATTATTAAAACACGACTATACCGGTGATCCCAAAATCAGTGGACGTTTTTGTAGGTATTATCCTATTACGACAAGCTTGCTCACATTTTGTTATCTCAACAACAGGTCGCAAATGAATTACGACAGTAGTAACCCATGAAATGCAATACAAATTGTTTGACGCAAGTTGACGTTCATTAACCGTAACATAAATTAGGCTGTTAAAACACGTTATCACCAAGCCTCTCGGTCCGGGGTTCCGAAGTGCTTGAACTTACGAGAACACAAAACGTAGGGGAATGGGAGAAGGCCGCTCTACTTAGCCTAGCCTCAACAGTCACAGAAGGGCATATGTCCAGTGCATGTCTAGTACGCAAAATAGTTGCCTAACATAACATATTTGAAGTAAATTATCACATACATACAAGCTGTAACATTTTGAAATAACCACTGTTTATGTGTACGAGTACAAACAGTATATCACAAAATGCATTCTTTCCCGAATTAATTACATTATATACATAAATACTTATATAGTTAGTTACTAACACTCCCCACATGGCAACCTTGGCCTTCGGGGTAACCTCACCCCACCAAGTGATGACCGGACCCATTTCTCAGGTGGAGGCACCCAGAGGGCGGTGTCCATTACCTCCGATGATAGGGTGATAGTGAAGATGGCGGTGAGGTGAGAGGACCTACAGTTTTTACCGTGGACTCCGAACCACGTTGGGCATAGGGGATACTTCACGTGTGCTAGACAGAGGTGAAGGCGTGGATAGGGCCGACTTAAAATCGCCAACCCCAGAGCCGGGAATCGAACTCGGGACCCTTAGAACGGGAGCCGCGAATGAAACCACCGCGCTACCCCGGCGCCCTAAATACTTATATTGTAAAATAAATAAACGAACTCATAAATGTTATCATCCTAAATAGTTTAAATGATTGCAGTTCAAGCGTATACAAATCATTTCAGGGAATTGCCAAGGTAACATTTGGAAGTATCGAAAGAAAGACATCAATTTTCCCTTAAAATAAGTTTAAACTTACAGAAGCTTTGTTTGTACATATATCACACGACGGGAAAAGTGCATTATAGAAGAATGGATATCAGGAACAAAACAGCTTTCATAGATTCGTATTCATTGTCGAAATCCAACAAAACATAGTTTATGGCGCACGAATTTGCATAGACAGAGATTTTCTCTTGGGCATTTCTGAATTAGGCTTACTGTGTCTGCAGTAAGCAATACAATTTTAGAGAAATCTGCATAGCATACTTAATGACGAGGGAATTGTCTAGCAAACTTTCTGAAATGAGATATTTCACAATACTTCTTGCGTACATAATACGTGTTTTTTAAGACTGGCTTATAGAACAGCATATTGGCCTTAGGAACCTGTGCTCCCCACCCATTGGACCGAGACATCCAGTCAACTCCGTGGGTTCCCACTTCAGTTTACTGACTCTGTGACCCAAAATCGAGGCCTGGTTATCACATCAAATGACTTGATTAGAAAGCTGAGTTCACCTCACCTTGCACACATGAATACGCATGTATGTACTATGTCTGCTCACTGGTTTGCGCGCCCAGTGCACCAGACATTCAGAAAAGAGTAATGTCAGCTTTCTGCATACAAATAAATCGAATGGTGTTATTTACGTAGTCCTTGGTGATCTATATGTAAGCGCAACGTATCCAAAGGTTCATGACTTAAACTTATAATTATACATACATGGCACCTGAGTCCATTATATGTAAATTCACATTACCTTTTCCTCCTTCATAAAGGTTACAAGTCAAGATCGGTAAAGATAGGACATTTAATTTTGCGTCAAACATGTGATGCATCGTTTCGGTGACCTACTTACCCACGAAAACAGTAGTGATCGTAGCATTAAGAAATATTCCTAAAATCGTAGGGCAAAACAGAGGGAAAGTACGCATGTAAACGCTGTATAGGTGCGGTATACCTATGTGTGTGTGTGTTTCTTTTTAATTAACTAGCAAGCTCCATTCCAATGCCCTTTATGACATTATAAGCAATTTATAAACACGTTAGCGGTCTCAGGCGGTTTCGTCTGTAGCCAGCAATCGGGAGGTCCGGTTCTACCTGGCCCATGCGTTTTTTCGGGGGTTTTCCCGGGTCACTAGGCGAATGCTGGGTAGGTTAATTACATGCTCCGAATTTCCTATCCCTCCATTTCATCTCCATTATCATTTCATATCGTCTCTCATCTGGTGGTCTCTTTCATGGTAGAAGTGTCGGCGGATGTCTCGGCGCTGCATGGCAAGATGATACGCTTCTGGTAAACATTTTCTCTTCCAGTAGGACGGTCTCCTATCTCCGGGCCGACCACGATGGGTGAGATGCCGGTTGTACTGGTCTGTTGGGGAGTTTCCTATTGGTCAATTGTAGGGACCTTGCCCTCCCTGGGACGGCCGCCCTCTGTCTCCTCTCGCCTCATCCTTCCTTCCGGAGATACCCCACTTAGGGTATAGTTACAACAGATCAAGACTCGTCACGATGTCAAATCCCCTCCGTACGATTCTATCCTATCCTACAAATACCTACCTTTGCAGTATAATATATTCAGAGCGAGAATGTTCCACTGATTATTCCTATTTCAAATTTACTTGTTTACTTTCTAATATACAACATAAGGTTAACTGAGTAAAGTAAGTTGAAATTTTATGCTTTAGTTACTCTATATCTGCGATGTTTATGGATATTACGAAATTAATAAAGTGTTTGGGACAGGAATTCTTTATCCGTAGTTATTTGTCTCCATCTTAATCAACCACACGTTCGGGCGCAATTTGGTACAGGATTTTTATATTTGAGATGGGATGCACGTTGACTTTTCGAAGATCCACGTCCAGAAGCCAGAAATAACAAATTTGTTGTATTTTGATTTGTTTCTTGATGATTGTGCTTGATTACATAAGAGTCATGAGAATCTTGGTTTCAAGGCGTGGTTCGGAATAAAGTCTCGGAGAAGTCAAATTTTGTAACTATTTAATTGTATTATTTAGATTACATTTTACTTGAACTTCCTTTCCCAGTCACTTCCAACATGTCGATAAATTCTTACTTTTTTATATTTAAACAGATTCAAACTATTACTTAATTGTTCTTGATCTTGCACCACTATCACACTCACCATTACAAAACATCTCTCTATCCTCAGATTATTGATTTTTCGTAACTATCGTTACTCCTCTCTTAATTTTGTGATTGGCCGATTTGATTCCACGTCACAACATTATGTCATACAATTATTACTACGGCCAATCACAAATTACATATATTTTTACATATTTAAATTTCTAAATATATTTACATAATCATTTTCTTTAATAAATTTATAAACTTTTCATACCTTTTCGAAATACAACTCAAAACTACTGTTACATGTTTTAAATGCATATCCATAAGTTACTGTTTTTTTACGGGCAACGCTCATCCCCTATGTTGTATTTTGCTCATTATGTCATATTTTCTTTGTTTACAATTTTACATTCGAATATTATATGAACTATAGTTTTTGAAATTTGCATAATAGGCTATCCAATAAAGCAAATTTGTGAGGACATTAACTAAGCCTGACCTGTCTTGTGAACTCTTGGCATATGGACAGTTTTTGTCTTGACCTGCTTCTCATGGATAGGAAGAATTCTTTGGTTATTGCTCTTTATGTTTATGGGTGTGCATGTCTCCTCGTGTGAGCATGGGTATGTGTGTGCGTGTGCTCGAATGGATGTGTCATGTGTGCATGTATGAATGTTTGTGCGTTCTTGTGGGCCTGTATATAAGAGTGGCTGCATATATGTGCGTGTGTGAATATGTCCGTATGTGATCGTTATGTGTTTGCATGTTTGTTGGTGTAAGTACATGTGCACGCGGGCCTGTGCGTACATGCATGTGTATATCCATGTGTGTATCTGTGCGTGTGTGACCGTATATGCAGCCATGTGCATGTGTGTCGGTATTCGTATATTAGTATACTTGTCTGTATGTGTGTATTTATTTATTTATGTACGTATGTATGTATTTATGTATGTGTATGTATTTATTTATGTACGTATGTATGTATTTATGTATGTATGTATTTATGTATGTATGTATGTATGTATGTATGTATGTATGTATGTATGTATGTATGTATGTATGTATGTATGTATGTATGTATGTATGTATGTATGTATGTATGTATGTATGTATGTATGTATGTATGTATGTATGTATGTATGTATGTATGTATGTATGTATGTATGTATGTATGTATGTATGTATGTATGTATGTATGTATGTATGTATGTATGTATGTATGTATGTATGTATGTATGTATGTATGTATGTATGTATGTATGTATGTATGTATGTATGTATGTATGTATGTATGTATGTATGTATGTATGTATGTATGTATGTATGTATGTATGTATGTATGTATGTATGTATGTATGTATGTATGTATGTATGTATGTATGTATGTATGTATTTATGTATGTATGTATGCATGTATTTTTTTCTCTTTATTGGTATCAACTGCATGCCGCATTACATGGTAATATTACATGCATTACAATACATAATTATACATTATAATTTACAGATTCAATTTTAAATGTATAAGCTTAACAGACTTGTTCCTAATTTATTTTTGATATATACACCTTTGAGCTTTTTCTAACCTATATATTGGTAGTTCCTTTCTCTAGTTTACTAGCCTATTCTTGCATTGTATTGTTTTATAGTATTTTTGTAGTCTTATCTCTAATTCTATTAGTATATTTATAAATATATTGAATTTAAAGTTGTATGTATGTATGTATGTATGTATGTATGTATGTATGTATGTATGTATGTATGTATGTATGTATGTATGTATGTATGTATGTATGTATGTATGTATGTATGTATGTATGTATGTATGTATGTATGTATGTATGTATGTATGTATGTATGTATGTATGTATGTATGTATGTATGTATGTATGTATGTATGTATTTTTTTTTTTCTTTATTGATAACAATCAGCATGCCCCACTACATAGTAGTATTACATGCATTACATTACATTTTTCCAACATTTGATTTTACAAATTGTACATATTTACATGTTAATATTACATTAGATCTTTTAGCAGTTGATTTCACAAGTTATACATATTAACATATCTTTATAGGTTAATTGAATTTATGTATTTACAGAATGCTTTTAAGTGGTGTTTTACAAGACTCTCGTTGGTTACTGGCCACTTGCTTCCATTTAGAGTTACATCTTGAATTAGCTTGGCTCTTTGTTGACTTTTGTCTACACATTCGTATATTAAATGGTTTACGGTTTGTTGGGAGCTGTTACATGTACATTTTGGATCGTCTACTATATGGAATCGGTGTAAGTAAGCTTTGGTTTTTCCGTGGCCGGAAGTTATTGCTGTGAAAATTGGTGTTAAAGGAAGCTTTCTCTTCAGCCTATCTTTTATTGTTGGAAAAAATAATTTGCTGAGTGCCCCCTTGTCCGTGGCATTCCACCTATTCTGCCAGACCTGATGTCCTGTTTCTTGTATTTCAGAAATAATTACAGATTTAGGTATCAAACTGTAACTATTGGGCAAATCTCCGTCCAGAGCAGCGGATTTCGCTAGTTTGTCTGCTAACTCATTTCCACATATACCTACATGGGCTTTAACCCAACTGAAGTGTATTCTCCATTTTAGTCTTTGTAAGGTATTACATATATTAAGGGTTTTCTCTGCTATGGAGTTATGTTTATTATTATTCCGCAGAATGGCTAGAGTTACTGTACTGTCTGTATATATCGCTACAGTCTTCTCTTCCTCCGGTGTGTTGTTAAAGTTTTGAAGTTCTTGTAGCGCTTTAAATATGGCCAGTTGTTCTGCCTGATTATTAGTGCATCTTCTGTCTAGCTTGTATTTTATCTCTCGAATTGAAGTCCCTTGTTTGAATATTACAACTGCTGCACCCACTTGCTCTCCTATTTTGCTTCCATCCGTGTATATTTTGAATATAGAGTCTTCATCATCAGCTTCTTTAACTTCAGGTACTTCTGCAGGGTGGTTCCAGTCGCTGGGGGGCAAGGGTGCGTCATAGTCTTGTTTATTTTGCAAGAAGTTGTACAGTTTGACTTTCCCTTCAATCGTGATATCAATGGGTTGGATGCCAGCAATGACACAAGATGCGTCAAATGAAATTGTCCTGTATGCCTTCGTGATTTTTATGTTAAACAACAATGTATGTATGTATGTATGTATGTATGTATGTATGTATGTATGTATGTATGTATGTATGTATGTATGTATGTATGTATGTATGTATGTATGTATGTATGTATGTATGTATGTATGTATGTATGTATGTATGTATGTATGTATGTATGTATGTATGTATGTATGTATGTATGTATGTATGTATGTATGTATGTATGTATGTATGTATGTATGTATGTATGTATGTATGTATGTATGTATGTATGTATGTATGTATGTATGTATGTATGTATGTATGTATGTATGTATGTATGTATGTATGTATGTATGTATGTATGTATGTATGTATGTATGTATGTATGTATGTATGTATGTATGTATGTATGTATGTATGTATGTATGTATGTATGTATGTATGTATGTATGTATGTATGTATGTATGTATGTATGTATGTATGTATGTATGTATGTATGTATGTATGTATGTATGTATGTATGTATGTATGTATGTATGTATGTATGTATGTATGTATGTATGTATGTATGTATGTATGTATGTATGTATGTATGTATGTATGTATGTATGTATGTATGTATGTATGTATGTATGTATGTATGTATGTATGTATGTATGTATGTATGTATGTATGTATGTATGTATGTATGTATGTATGTATGTATGTATGTATGTATGTATGTATGTATGTATGTATGTATGTATGTATGTATGTATGTATGTATGTATGTATGTATGTATGTATGTATGTATGTATGTATGTATGTATGTATGTATGTATGTATGTATGTATGTATGTATGTATGTATGTATGTATGTATGTATGTATGTATGTATGTATGTATGTATGTATGTATGTATGCATTATTTATTTATTAACACTGCATGCTCCGTTATATCGTAACACGATATGCATTCCTTAAAATTATTAGGAATGGCTAGTTGTAGTAATTACAAGTTTACAAGTTTTCAATGTACAATACAAGCAATTTTTTTCAACTATATATTGTTTTTAAACATAGTTTTTCAACTATAAAACCATAGCTTAAACCATTGTAATTACTACAATTAGCTATAATTAGTTCAAGGAATGCATGTAGTGTAACGATGTAACGGAGCAAAATGTATGTACGTATATATGTATGACTGTTCTCATCCGAGAAGTAATGTCTAGTTAATAATCAAGTATTCATTTCGCAATATTTTAGAAGCTTTAGCAAATTCGTTAAATCATGAATATCTAGAGAAAATTATAGCTAGTAGGATACCTAGTTAATTATATATAATTGTACAGTGATTGTAAAATACTTGCTGTAATTGTTCTAAAGCAAACTGTAATTATTACGAAATGTACGCGTGTATGTGTGTATGTATATATATGTATAATGTGTGTATGTGCGTGTATGTGTGTATGAATGTATGTACGTATGTATGTAGGTATGGTAAATCTACGACACGGAACATTAACGGAACATGCACACACGCACACATATACACACAATTTACTTCCCTTCCGAAGGAAGTCATCATAAGGATTCTTATGTCCGGAAAGTTCCGTCGCCCTCCGTCGGGTTTAAACCTACGACCTCGAGAACCATGTTGCCCCTTGATGACGGAGGACGCCATATGTGTATGTATATGTGTCCTAATGAGTATATGTGCATATGCTCATGTGCGTGTATGTGTGTGCTTTATAGGTATTTGAGAATTTGAAACTGCGTATGTATGTGTACATGCGCATGTGTGTACGTTTGCGTGCATCTGTATGTGTGTATCTAAGATTGTGCACACGTTTGTGTACGACTTTGCATATGAACATGTGCGGGCGTATGTGTGTTCGTGTTCGTAAGTGTATTTACGTGTGCATGTATGTACCTTTGTCATGTTAAGATAATAATATATATATTTGGTGCATAATAGTTCTCTGCTCTAACACTTGTGCTTAATTTCAGTCATGTTTATGTAGGCAAGAATGACTGTGTGTGGTTGGGAGGAATGCGAAAATATTTACGCTGAGTACTAATGGCATCGGTGAGGGGAGGGAGGTGCTA
This sequence comes from Mantis religiosa, assembly GCA_030765055.1. Taxonomy (NCBI): domain Eukaryota; kingdom Metazoa; phylum Arthropoda; class Insecta; order Mantodea; family Mantidae; genus Mantis; species Mantis religiosa. The sequence continues at coordinate 181,316,273 of CM060950.1, forward strand.
GCGGCCAGATAGGCAGTGCCGTTTCAGTGTTTTGTATGAATACATGAAATGAACAGTGCAAGTAAATGCCAAACCACATTAACTGCTGCTACTTGTCTGTATATAATATGTCACACAATTTAGGAATAGCCTTTCTACCGTACTGTACATTTAACTTAATTCAAAAGCCCTAGGGCAGAAAAAAATGAAAAGAAACATACCGACCATGATGGCTATTGTTACCCACTTTCACATCACAGCGGCTGTGCTAATTCCTTCTCATCAGCGTCACGTAAGATAAGTTTATTATGTCACTATCACTATCATTGGTGGAACTATTATCATCTGTTACCATATTCATAATGATTTAAACTGGCTGGCCGCGTAGTTCAGTCGGTACAGCACCTGCCTGCCGTGCTAGGGCCTCGGGTTCGATTCCCGGCGGTAACGGTGGGGATTTTTCTCCGACCAAGATAATTCCTTATCTTCACCAGTCTGGAAGTATGAATGAGAGTGCGAATGTGTGCGTAATATCATGATTAAGATACCCCAACGAATACGAGATAACACCTTCAATATGTCTCCAAAGGAGAACGGCCACCGATAAGACCGATATCATTGCAGTTAATGGTGTGGTGTAAATGGAACAAGAAAAAATGATTTAAACTTTAACACCCGACACGATTCTGTCGTTTTTTTTTTTTTTTTTTCTTTCAATATTGAGCTTATGTTTCCTTCACTTTCTTACGAAACGCTAGCCTACTGCTTCGATGGCCTCCTGTGTTAAGTTGTTACAGTTTCTGCTAACGCAGGTTTCCGTCGATGTTGCGGCTTCTCACATGACCTTATATCTTATCCCAGGCGAACTCGACAGGGTTTAGATCGCACATGTATGACGGTAATTACACTTACTTCTATCCTAAACTCTTACTAAACCTATCAATTCTGTACTCCTTTTTTCTTGGGTGATGGACTTCCAGAAGGAAAATAAATCTCCTTTCTTCATTTTTTCGTTGCAATTAACAGCATGGTAGTGCAAGAAATTCACCAACTCCTTCATCACAGAATATTTGATTGAGCACTTTTCAGATAAGACTCAATGACCAAAACTATAACTGAAAGAGGGATGTGTTGAATAAGAATTTCTTTCAATCATTTCTCAAAATTTTGGTGATTCATTTCGCCATAGTATTCCCAACTGGTGCTTCCTGTCTTATAGAGAAGTTTCGCTTTTTTCAAAAACTCCTTGTTGCCTCCAGCATGTCAAAAGTATGAGCCAATTGCGTGCATTGTAACTTTCGGCCACTCCTGAAACCTCTTCAGACTGCCAGCACCTTTTCAAGGTTATATTACTGTTCAAGTAAGTTTTACCTAAATAAATAATGTTTCTGCCAGTTTCCATAAAGATTTAATATGCAAAAGATGCTCATAATACTGTAGAATTTTGGGTTTCTCAATTACTATCTTCGTTTGTTTCCCCATTTTATCCATTTGAAGCCATAGTTATTAAATCTCTTCAAAGTTTTGTGCCCCAAGAAAAATCCATCCTCTGCTTAACAATTGGATACAGTTTCTTTACTTTTGGAACTGCGTCCTGTATTTTGAGAATTCCTGAAGAACATTCCGGCACACTTATAAAATTCATCCACACTGTTCAATGTCTTCGCTGTTCAAAAGACAATAAAACCTTTACACTCCTTTCTAATCTTCAGAACAAAATGTTCTGATCTGCCACAGTAGGCTGCTGCCTCAATCTGAAGCGTAGGTGTAGCGTGTCTGCCTCATGCACGAAAAAGAAATAATATTCTTGTTGCTCAAAGTATGAAATTTTGTTGAAAATTTCCCGAATTCTGGTCTCGGTAGGGGTGAGTTTTCTGGATGAGGCTTTTCCTGGAATGTTACCATCCTGAAAGTTGAATAACGGTTAATTCTAAGTTCCTTGGACCATAGGCTTACAAAAAAGGTCTGCTGTCTCCTTTGTTGTCTGCTTGAGTGAATCCTTGTGACATATTTCTGTCATATTCCAAATCAATTGACGGATGTTTCTATGGACCACAAGACCTCTGATGCACCCTTAGCCATAACAAGTTAAAGAAGCTTGGCTCTTGTATCATTCACAACAAATGCTTAGAAGCGATAGCACCAGCACTGGACCGCATAAAGTGTAAGGGAAAATAATAATGTAACGTGTTAATTTATGTTTTTTGTTTTATTTTTTTAAACAGAATTTTTTTATTTAAATTTTTGAGAATTTCCATGCGTTGGGCGAAAAGGACGGGGTATAGGGCTAACGGAAGATTGGGTAGTGTCTTGGATGTCTCAAAACCATAAATAATTTATTTTTCACTGCCATTACCAGTGTAAGGGAGCTCAAATCGGGTGATGTTATGCTCCATGGAACCACTGATTCCAGAAGGGATTATCTTGCAGCGTTCCTTTTGCAAGAAATCAAACCATTCCCTCTGTAATGCCACATTTCCAGGATTTTTCTGAATTATCCAGTGTAATGTAACCATTACCAACCAGATCGCACATCTGTGGAGCGATGTGTTTTTGAAACTGAATTCCAGCCGCTGTAGTCTCAGAAGACATGGTGGAAACTCCGGCGGGTACCATTTTCTAATAAAGCCTCATAGCACCATCCAGATATTATGCACCTATATGCAAGAGGCAATCCTATGTTCCAAGGTATCTATTTGTGAACAAATTTGGCATATGTTAGATTTTGCGCGGCCATGTCGCCATAATTTTTCTGCTGTTGGTATGGTCTCGTTGAATATGTCATATGCTGTCTCTTGCCAATTAATAGGAACAACTTTATTGGAGAGATTCTTCCATATAAGTTTCCATTCTCTATTCTCTTTCTCTTCAATCCTGGGTGCACACTGAGATGTATTGAGTAGCTGACATTGTTTTCTCGTTGATTCGAAAACTACGAGGTCATCACTGGTGTCTAGCAGCTGTCTGAGATGGTTAACAATAGGTTCAAATCCCGGATATACCCTCTGAGAGTTTTGTATCTGATCCAGCTAGAAACTGCCATCTATCGATGAACCATTGCCACCCAGTGATCTGACAGCAGCTTTCCCTAATAAGGCCAAACATTTCTTTGCGATGTCCACCAGTCCACATCCATCTTTGGATTGCGGCAATCGCAACTGTGCTCTGCTCACCCTGTAGGCTTTCCCAGTCCATAAGAAATAGCCAAGCAGTTGCTCAAATTTATGTGCGTCAGTTTCGGCATTGGCAGTATCTGTGCTAAGTACCAAATTTGACTGAGACCATGGATATGTATGTACCAAATTCGCTGCATCAAATTCAGGTTCCGAGCCCTCTCCAACGTTAACGAATATCGCAAGTGGTTGATTTTCTCTCTCGAGGTGTAAACTATAGTGGCTTCCATATCTCCCATAAAGGTGATACCAAGTATCCTGGTGGTGGTGGTGGTGGTGGTGGTGGTGGTGGTGGTGGTGGTGGTGGTGGTGGTGGTGGTGGTGGTGGTGGTGGTGGTGGTGGTGGTGGTGGTGGTGGTGCATTGCATTCACAGTGTTTATACTGGCTCCAACCACTGTCCAAGCAGTAATATCTCCGTTTTGTTTATGTTTAACTTTGCACCCGACATCCTTGTATAGATATCCAGTCCTTTCTGTAGGGCTGCCATATCGTGATTGTTAGTCGCGATGATGATGATGATGATGATGATGATGATGATGATGATGATGATATATAAGGGCACTCAACTACGCCGGTCATCAGCGCCCTTTAAAAAACTAGTCATGGCAAAAGCCAGATATAAAACTTTCTAAAACTATACAAGTGTAACAGAACCTATTAAAAATACACTACATAAAAAACATCAATCGAAACCTACTAAAAATTTCGTTCACTAAATCCTAAACTCTAAACTAGACAAGAATCTAAAATCCTAGACAAGAATCTAAAATCCTTCTCCAGGGTCTCCACGCACGGCCTACGCGTGGGTGGGCCTGTTGACCGTCTCCCTCAATCACGAAGAGGAGCCCACACGGGGGAGACTGTTGACTCGGGACCCCGGGTGCGCCAAACCCGTACCTACCGAAGTAGGCCCCTGGGGGGGGGGGGGTGTTAGTCGCTACAATGGTGATATCGTCCGCGTAAGCAATGACTTTAAAGCGATCATTGAACACAGCAACCCTATGTAGAGTATCTTGCAGTCTTTGAAGCGTTTCTCTTAACGCTAGAGAAAAAAGCCCCATTGATAACGGGCACCCTGGACGCACTGACTGGACCATTCGTACTAGAATAGAAAGCCAGCCATTCCATAACATCCGGGATTGTGCTGTACCATAAAGACCTTGAATAATTTTAATCACGTGAACCGGAAAATTCGCCGCCTTTAAACACTGCCATAGACACGAATGTTGCACTTTATGAAATGCTTGTTGGAAATCCAAGCTTATCAAAGCCGCCATCTGCTGTTCTCTTTGAATGTGTATGAGGACATCGCGCAGTTCTCCCAGCGTAACAATGATATTTCTCTTCGAGATTGCCGCTTGGTTACAGTGTAATATTTCTGTGTACGATCCTTTCAACCTGTTTGCTATTACTTTGGTAACATTTAACAATTTTATTGGGCGAACATCCTTCATAGCAGTAAACTGTGCTATCTTTGGCAACAACGCGATATTTCCATCCGCAAACGTTTCGGGAAACTGAGCTGTTTCCCACATCTCCACCAAAACTGCCATTACTTCACGTTTTATAATGGGCCAACATAGGCCAATGAGCTCAATGTACCATATGAATAAAACACTACATGAAGTCATTTCCGTAATATTATTGGCCTATTTTGTTCTATCTTGTTTAATTCAGTAATCACTATGTACTATTATAGTACACACTATACCAAATTGTGTACCTGAATAACCATCTCAAAAGAGACCTGGTGGGATTAGAATTGATTTGAGAAACTTTTACAAGTTTTAAGTGTAATTTTGCATTGCAAGAAATGATTAAAATGTCATTGTGTCATCATTATATGCCTTTACTTTTGGGTTTAGAAAAATAAGTTAAAGTGGCATTTGTACGACATTGATGTATTATTCTGTGGTACATCTGTTCTCAACATGTTCTTGCCACTGTTTATGAGTAATATTGGTACACAATTTCTGTAATGCTAACAATTTTAAGGGTGATATTACCTTACTAGCGTGACCCACAGAAATGTTACGTGTGGCATGAAACTGACAGTTAAGCTCCTCTCATTTTTGTAAGTTGGGATGAAAACCTCAATCTTCGGCACGGAAAAAAGATGCTTAACCTAATATATGAGCCATCCGTTACATGCAGTGATGCAAAGCAACATAATAATTTTGAAAAGTAGATAAAACTGCACATTATTTTGCTATATAATGCACTTCTTGTTTCTTTGTAGTGAACATATAGGGGAATTATGCACCGTCAAAAGAAACAGTGGTTAGATGTGAGCAATTCATTTACACTACCAAATTATTTTCTATTAACTACTCAAACACACAGTTCCATCACTTTCGCTGTATAACTAAAACTACAAACAGCATTAATAGTTCAGAGTGTAATCTTTCATTGAGTTACTTATGTGGCACACATTCAGTTGTAAGTCATGGCCTGAGAGGTTTACGCTATGCAGAGGGCTCCATTTGCCACCATAGTTAGAAACGGTCAGAAAGTACATTGTTTAAACTCATACCAACTTAAAGTAAGCTATTTACCCAAACACTTGCTGTGCACATTCAGCTAATTATACTTCAGTCAGATAAATACATGAATTGTCACATTGGAAGATACACTGTGCATTAAATTTTATTTTTAAAACTGCATATTGTCTTTCTTTCAGTATCCATTACTGTGCTTATACATGTCATTGAAGCATTTACAAATTCAACGCTGTAATATTCTTGTGTTGCAAAGACAAAGCTAAGGTTAGGACAATTTTAAATGAATGATGCAGCTTTAATGTGTTTCTTATTTTTCATAATAATTTATTCTGCAGTTGTGAATGATAATTCAACCAAAGTTATCAGAAGTATGTAAAATAGTGTCATTTATGTAGTTTATGTCACCCGTTACTGACACTGATTCATGTACTAATTTGTAAGGTTTTACTACATTATTGTATTATGAATCAATCACAAATTTCAGGTTTTTCTCTGAATATCCTTTTGTATACTTGTGCTGAAAATAATGTATGTACTATTGAGCGTTTCAAATTCTTATAGTTTACCGCACATTTATCAGCGTATTTGACGTGTATTATCCTAATATGCGATAGTTGAGGTGTGCCGTAAACGATTCATTAGTGGCGAGATGTGACTTCGAAAGAATTTGGATTCTATCAGTCACTGCACACGGCAGGGGAAGGGTGGAAGGAAGTGAATGCATCATAGCTCGGTCGCAATAGAAGCTTACTACATTACAGGCCTTAGTTCCAACAGACGCCGGGGGTGAAAGGTTCAGGAGGTGCGCCCTATGCGGCTTCAATCTCTACCACGGAGTTGATAACCTGGTATTAATCTGTGGTTGTCCCTCACCACCAGCTTACCCCCTCCCTTAACCGAATCCCCCGTAACCCGCAACCATCCAGACCTTGGTCCCGTACAGTGTGTGTGTGTGTGTGTGTGTGTGTGTGTGTGTGTGTGTGTGTGTGTGTGTGTGTGTGTGTGTGCGTGCGCGCGCGCGCGTGTGTGTAATGACCAAAACCGCTCAAGTGTTAATAATTCTTCCACTACTGACAGAATCAGATGGACATGCGCTATAATAAGAACTCTTTAAGTCACCAATATATCAACATGGAACGTATAAACTATGAATGTTAAAACAGAACCATTTTGTGGTCATAATAGAAGATAGGATGACTTTAATTCCTCAATTCCTATATTATTGGGAACGGCAAACAGATTACGTGGCCACTATCTTAGAAAACTGCTCGGTTTGCACCGCAACACATCGAGTGAAGAAATATAATGATAATGGCTAACTTTTCTTTGTTGTTAACGTTGGACAGCTAAGCCACCTCGTTTACGAGAGTGTTGAAAGATGAAAAATGTTTCAGCAATACAAACGAGAACCATCCAAGCGTTGGGATATTTTAAGTATAAGGTAATATCGCAATTTCCAATTTTGCCACCCTCGTCTCCTTCTTAGCAAAATAGAAAAACGTGGCGTGAAAGTTGTTAGGCTCAGCTAAAGAAAACTATGATTTATTTTTTGTCTTAATATAAAGGTTCCAAGATGCAAAACTATTTATAAACTAATAGAGTCTAATTTTATGTCATAGAATAGGTTTATTTATTGTGAGCCTAACATAAACTACAATTGTTTTCTAATTTACAACCATTAACAATGTGATAGTGTTTTGCACTGTTCTCACTTCTCAACACTTCGCATGTCTCCAAGGCATAACTATTAACTTTTGTTCATTTACGTACAACCCAAGACGAAACAAATGAGCAACAACTGAAGAGATAATTCGATTTAAAAAACATCAGAAACTTTCACTAATGCTGCGTTTAGAATACGTGATTTAGTATCACCCTCCGTTCATTTGAATACAGGAACACGCCTTTCAAGTTGTATGTATTCTGAGCGGTAAAATGCATGTCTCGTAACTGGAACAACCTGGGTTTGAATAATTCTTAATGTATATGTTCTTTTAATTATTTAAATGTTTAAATATGTTATCTATATTATTCATTTTCCATGCATAAGGTACCCATTAATTTTAAGACATTCATGTATAAGAACCAAATTACTCTTTTCGTTTTCAAAATAAGTACTCTTTAATTAAGAATACAAAAGTAAGAAATTAAACAACATATTTAATTTACTTAATATTGGATAATTAATAATGTCTGTCTCATTTTTCAATTATGAATGGCACTAATGCGATCATGCGCCTATCTCATAACCTTGGAATTCTGCACGATATGTTAGCAATGACAGTGATCTTTGTAATGGCTGAGTGGACATACAATGACGAAGCTACAAGGCTATCTCTCCTTACGTTAGAAGGTTGATCGTTCGTTGTCGACTGGTTCGGATCGAGAAAAGTTTGTCTGCTTCTCAGCAGAGTACTCCACTTCTAGAAGACGCCGTCAGCAATCCCTTCTGTAGCATGTGTCTGCAATTAAAAGTTGTTCTAATTTGCCCCGCACAGCCTTGCATCGTTTGGTTACAGCGGGCTGTTTACTTGATAGGCAACTAAGAAGCTGTCTTACGTGAAATGGATGAAATGATGCTCAAGAGGGACCAGAGTCCATACAGCTTAGGGTCAACCGACATTCATCTTTCAAGATAAGCGAAACCCCGGAAAAAGTCTTATCCAGATAACTCACCCTAACGGAGATTTGAACTCAGGACTTCTTGGACGTGTGATCATTTAGAAACCGCTAAGATCACCAGGAGAACGACCGAAACCAGAACCCCAAAGCGGTCCGGTTCCGATCCCAGGCGACCGCATGAGAACTTTGTGGTGTCAAAACGACGTAGGGGCGGGTTTCCTTCGGATTTCCTCCGCCATCTCATTCCATCGGTGCTCCATCTTCTTTTCATGTATCATCAGTGTGACCGCCTGCGGTGCCGCATATAGTAAAACCGGGCACTAAAAACTACAAGAAAGGGAGAAAGAAAGAAAGACAGAAAGAAAGAGAGAGAGAGAAAGAAAGAAAGAAACAAAAACCAGAACCATCCTGTTCAAACCGGGACATACGGTCGGCCTAGTTCCCAATTGTATGGGAAGTCTTTGACTTTATATAGACGCCCACAATCCTGGATACTCAGGATGAATAGTAAAAGTAGGGACTTCTGAAATTGTTACCTCCAACCTCGTTCAACCATTAAAATGGAGCTACAGGAGGTAGTTTTCTACTAGGTAGTTTGCAATTATGCTTTCGGATGTCTCCGTGGTAGAAGAGTGGCGTATCTAAACACTGACATTAGCGCCACTAAGTTGAAAATGGCGAGCTAGTATGTATCAGTGTTCTCGTGTCCGTCATTACCTCTAGAGAAAGAGGCGATTCTCAGCATTAGCCAACTTCCTCGATATCATTGCATGAAACTATAAACGGAACGAAATTCTTTTTGTTTTCCGATCAAATACTTCCTTTTAGACATTGCAATGAAACTATAACAATCTTAGAGGAGCCAGATTCCTTTAACATTGTACATATTAAAGAAAAGAATAATTTATAATCATGAAAAGTAGTGACTCTCAAAAAAGTATATTACAACAAAGAGCAATAAACTAAAATACAGTCAAGTAAAACTAGAATAAAAGATAGATAATATTCTGGTATACACTCAAATATTGAAGCTCGAGTGAAAATGCTATATGCCTTTCATAGATTGTTCAGCACATAATGATTTCTTTCTAACCAGTGTACTTAAGGTTGGTTATGCAAACATATCGCCATGCCTATCCTGTCTAACGCTGAGCGCAGGACCGGGAAATAAATTACCCTGAATGAACTGGTGCACACGAAACTGCTGTAATACTAAATACCGCTTTTACACATTTCCAAGTATGTTTCTAGGGGAGGAATTTTTTCTCCCCGGTTTAAGTTTATTTTGAAGTAGTGGTGTGTAAGTGATGATGAAGATTTGGTGATATATTTTGTTGTGGTGATAAGTGGATTTGAAGGATAGAAGGAGAAGGTGGCTTTTGGTGAAAAGTTTTTAAAAATTTTTGTTTTAAAAATTTTGTTTTTGTTTGTTGATTTATGAATTTAAAGGCCCTGCTGCTAATTGTACTGAAATGTTATCGTTTTCATGCAATATACAATTGCTGCTTGTTTATGGTTAGCCTGTATTTCCTAGTAAACAATCAACTCGAGCAACAGTTAAAGATCTTCTCATCCAATATTATAATACACTTTACATGTGACTCTTAAAAGTGAAATGTTCGGTCTGAAAACTCTCGCTGGAGGGAGAGGGAGAAGCAGAGAGAGGAGGGAAGAAAATAAGAGGTATCCGCTCATTATTTTGCAAATTTGCTGATTCGCTTGTCCTTAAGCAAGTCTTTTTCCTAATGCATACCAACTACTGAATTACAGTTCTTTTTATTAACTCATGTTGTTATACAAGAAAGCTCCTTTCAAAACTGAAGTAAACAATACCTATTGTTAGAAGCAATATCCAGGACATCATTATGTAGTTCTGAGAACTGAACACGTAACATCTTCTTCGCTTAATTTACTCAAAATGGTTAACATTTTCTGAATGACTACAGAATACCATAAGGTCATTTATTCAAAGAGAACTGCTTCATTATACATAAGGCTGCGATTAGTTTTATTTGGATTGTTTCTAAATTTGTATGGGTTATTTCTTCTCTTTATAGTCTGTTTTGTAAACAGACCGATACTGTCCTTCTGTAGCTGGAGTAGAGTTCGCTGCTACCCCTTCCATACGTAAGGAATAAATTCATATGCATTACAAGTTAAGCCAATTAGAAACACTAGAATATCTCCCAATGTGGAGAAAATCTGTAAATCCTTACTGTTGTCAACGCCTTAGTTGTGATGACAGTCTAATTATAAAATGGAGTCTACCCTCAGCTTTATTACATTTTTTATTTCCCGTGTTTCATATATTTACTTATTCATTTCTGTAAAGTTAAGACATAGGTCTTTCCCATCTAACCTGTTTCATGTTAAATGTTAGAAAATTATATCCCTTATGCAACATCCCACGTAACTTTATGAATTTCAGAGAATCAGATATCAATTTTGTATAAAACACAAAAAGGGGTCTAGTATATCCTGAATAACAATTTTGAGTACCAATAAAGTCTACCAAAATGTTCAACAAAAGTAATGGGATTATTACAATTTTCCAGAAAATTACTTGAGGGAGGTCTTACTAGGGCATTCAACTACCCGTACTATACGCAACACTAGAGATAAATAACAGTGGTAGTAATAAAAATATTGCAGTGGAAAGTAACAAAATGATGTGATGACCCTCTCTCCCTCATATCGTGTGTTCTTACTTATCTTTAGTTACAAAAGTTTTATTTTTTTATTTATTTTAGATTAATCGATATATACGTTACAAGCAAGGTTTTCAGGATGCATTATATATTGGCCGTGAAATTGCACACTCTTTTCCACACACTGGGGGAAACAAAGCTCTCTATTAAATGTACCGAGCCATTCAAACTCATGCCTCACAGATGGCTGACGCCATAAAATAGGCATCTTTTTAGATATCTCTAAATCTATGTAGTGAACTTTTGTTTATTTCTTAGGTTTGACCGTTATAAAAAGTATACAAACAGCTACCGAAAGAAAAAACTATTCCAAGAAATTTTAAGATATGGATTTTCTTCACGCAAATAGTATTAGGTAACACTCGTATATGGTATTAAAATAAAACTCGTTAGTACTCTTTCGGAAAATAAAACAAAAAGTTTAATGTTTTCAATAAATTGCGGTTTTGTTGAAGTATTTACTTAATAATCTTTGTTCATCATCTTCAGAACATAATGAAAGGGAATACTTAATTTTTCTCTCCCTCTGCCTCTCTCTCTCAGTCGCCCTCTCTCTCGCACACACAGTTATGTACAAATACAAAAGAACAATTGTCAAAGAATGTTATATAATGCATTCTTACGAGTTTCTCTATCCATTGTGGTTTATTCGTATACAATTTATACTCACTATTATTTTTGTATCTGCTTTGTGTTACTCGAGGTAACCCCTTTACCGAGATAGCTATATTACATACTTCCTTGTAGGTACAAGAGTATAGATGAAACCGAATCAATAGTAAGATGTATGAAGGGGCATCACCATATGCTGACTATAAAATTCCCTGACTTTGGGAAAAGGATCTGGATAGCTACTGCACTTTCAGAAGTGTTATGCGTTACGTTTTCGTGATCTTGTCGTTCATTATTGTTTAATTTTATACAGGTCTACCAACTGTTCTTTCCAAAGACCTTTTCTTCTTCTATCTAGTTTTGTACAATGTGTATAGATAGAAAATTTACACATGTAGTTATAGCTACATAGGTAACAGTGATAGTCCAATGTAAAACCGGTTGCTACCTAATGGACTTGAACTTCCTTACTCTTTCCTTCACATCGCTAGAAACAACTGAACAGCGTTAATACTTTAAAATGGCAGAAATATTGAAAAATGTAAGGTAACAAACCCGGAAATGGCTGATTGCCATTAAATATTTATTTTAAATATGTTATGTTTGAGAGAGATCTACATTTGGGCGAGGGAGGTTCTTGTCTATCCCTTATGGTTTACCCGTTTTACTTACGTCTACAAAATTCTTTCCGAATAAAGTGTTCTTCACAGACTGTTTGCACAAAATTCATGGTTTGCAGTTTGTTCGTCTTATAATATCTTAATCATATGCTACGTTAATAAACATCGTTTAAGCCATATTTGAGAAATTCAAAACTGTTAAGAAACTATCCATGGAAAGGGTCTATTTGTCTATCATGGAGGGGATAACGTTTATGATGAGACGGGTAGTTTCGGTTAAAGGAGCTTCTCTCTACATTATGCTGCCCTATGTCATACACAGAGACACACAATCTTCTTGAATTCAGAGCACCTCCGATATATAATGCCTTATCCTTAAAGACGAATGTCGGGTAACTCTAAGCTCTATGGACCCCGGGCTCATTTGAGCACCATTTCACCCATTTCATTCATCGTCCGTTATGACTTGACGTTGGAGGACGTAAATTACAACAAAAAAAGAAAGAAAGAAAAAATTTCCACACAAAGTGAACACTGACCCCTCCCCCCTCTGACGACCAGGGAGTTACCGAACTGTCCCCGAAGGGTGCCCGGCACCTCCGTGGGGCTTTCCATAGGGCAAGACCTAGAGACTGACAAGCCCCCCCCCCCATCTGGTCGGTAAACACAAGACGAGATGCAAGTGGATATGCCACTTACGTGTGCCAAACCCAAAGGGGAAGGCTACCGATATGACCTCGGTAGGGCCACCTGTTGCGGGAGTATATGGCTTCCCTCAACCCCGTCTGGAAACGTATCCGATCTCCCACGGGTATCAGGAACAACTGCCCCCTCGAGTCCAACCCAATCAGAACAACTCCCATCGAGGGAGGGGCTCGAATGTTCGGCCCGAGGTTCCTCTCGTAACGTTAGAGTTACCACGAGTGCTAGGGGTTCGCAGCGCTCGCACCACACCAGCTGAAGGGGATGGATCCCATCCCCTACGGGGATAACACCTCCGATAATTGGCGGAGTCTCGACCTTGACTTTTGGTTGGAGTACTATAGTTCCTCTACCTGCTAGATTCCTGTATAGAACGTAAAATAACAGCGAGATGACACTTGTTCCCAAATATCAAAGAAAGCAAAACTTCTGGAAATAGCTTTTAATGTGAAACCAGGGAGATAGCTTACAGGTTGGGTTTGGAAGGATGTGCAAGCGCGTAAACATGCATGTTAAGCAAGAATTTCCAGTAATCAGCATTTCCAAACTACGCCAACCACTCTGCTCTTCACACTGAGCACGCGTAAGAACAGTTTATTGTGCAGACGTGTTCCCGTCTTTGATTGCTGTTAATGCTTGCTGTCAAAGGAACCAGTCAAATGTGACTCCCTACAATCCAATAGCATTCCATCTATATGGAACAATTGCTGCTTTTTGAGCAGACCTAAGAGTACACATATCATTAAAACCTCAGGAACCCTTTAAAGAAGTAGATACACGTATTAAGTCAAATCAAATTACTACTACTACTACTACTACTACTACTACTACTACTACTACTACTACTACTACTACTACTACTACTACTACTACTACTACTACCGCTGCTGCTACTACTACTACTACTACTACTACTACTACTGCTGCTGCTACTACTGCTACTCCTCTACTGCTGTTACTACTGCTACTACTACTACTACTACTACTACTACTACTGCTACTACTACTACTACTACTACTACTGTTGCTGCTACTACTGCTACTCCTCTACTGCTGTTACTACTGTTACTACTACTACTACTACTACTACTACTGCTGCTGCTACTACTGCTACTCCTCTACTACTGTTACTACTGCTACTACTACTACTACTACTACTACTACTACTGCTACTACTACTACTACTACTACTGCTGTTGCTGCTACTGCTACTACTACTACTACTACTACTACTACTACTACTACTACTACTACTACTACTACCGCTGCTGCTACTACTGCTACTCCTCTACTACTGTTACTACTGCTACTACTACTACTACTACTACTACTACTACTACTACTACTACTACTACTACTGCTGTTGCTGCTACTGCTACTACTGCTACTCCTCTACTGCTGTTACTACTGCTACTCCTTCTACTACTACTACTACTACTACTACTACTACTACTACTACTACTACTACTACTACTACTACTACTACTACTACTACTACTACTACTACTACTACTACTGCTGCTGCTGTTGCTGCTACTACTACTCTACTACTGCTGTTGCTGCTACTGCTACTACTACTACTACTGTTACTACTGCTACTACTACTACTACTACTACTACTACTACTACTACTACTACTACTACTACTACTACTGCTGTTGCTGCTACTGCTACTACTACTACTACTACTACTACTACTACTACTACTACTACCGCTGCTGCTACTACTACTACTACTACTACTACTACTACTACTACTACTACTACTACTACTACTACTGCTGTTGCTGCTACTACTGCTACTCCTCTACTGCTGTTACTACTGCTACTACTACTACTACTACTACTACTGCTGCTGTTGCTGCTACTGCTACTACTGCTACTCCTCTACTGCTGTTACTACTGCTACTACTACTACTACTACTGCTGTTGCTGCTACTGCTACTACTGCTACTCCTCTACTGCTGTTACTACTGCTACTCCTTCTACTACTACTACTACTACTACTACTACTACTACTACTACTACTACTACTACTACTACTACTACTACTGCTGTTGCTGCTACTGCTACTACTGCTACTCCTCTACTGC